>PVIR01035939.1:0-15996 GCA_004026965.1 Petromus typicus
TGGTTATTATTTGGAATAAGACACTTCTTGGGAACCCTGTATGGCTCATGGTGACCTGGCTGACCATCCCTCTTAACTCTGGGGCTCTCCCTGGCAGGACTTGCACAGCTGGGCTCCTACCCTGGCTGGGGTGAGCATCCAAGTCCTTCCTTGTAACTGGATGGAAGAGACCCTGGTTCCTGAGGCCACCTTCCTCAACGCCATGTAGCTACCACACAGGGAGAAGCTGACAGTGGGCTGGGGTCAAGCTTGAAGGAGAGTGCTTGCCCAGCATGCACCAGGCCCCGAGTCTCACCCCAGCAAGGGGGGAGAAAGTGGTTGTACAGAAAGCCCCTGGGTCTTTGGTTTCTGACCTTTATTGGGGCCTAGCTCCCTTCTTGCCACTGGAGTCTGGGAGATGCCCTGGCCTCCCTCTAGCCCACCTTGTGCTAAGGTGCTCCTATCGGTTCCTATTGCCACAGAGGCACCTGGAAGTCACAGTGGCCTCTATTCATTCTCCTCTTCAAGTGGGCTGGGATCAGGTGTAGTTTTATGCTTTCCTGGAACAAAGAAAGAGACCAGGAGGTGAGAAACTGCCTGATTTCTTCCTAAGCCTGGCCCTAAGCTCTCTGATATATTATCTCATTGACTTAAACATGAGCATCACAATCCGATCTGCAACCCACGGACAGATGAGAGACAAGACACGAGGGTCAGACAGATTAAGAGAGGGAGTTAGCATAACCGGCTAAGGAGGGCAGGGAGAAGGCTGAGATTCATATCCAGGCTTTATCTTGTCATGCTGATGTCCTGCCTGGATGGACCCTTCCCTGCCTCCCCCTACTTCAAATGAAGACGGTGTGGAGGGCCTGGTCTCCCAAGAGAGCCCCTCCAGCACACGCTATGTACTGCACCCCAGCGCTGCACCCGCCTTTCACTGCTCCTTAGCAACTGACTCAGAGTGGACGGAGGTGGCAAGAAAGGAGGTCACATGTAAATTGGTCAATTTGAGTGGCTTCGCTGCAAAAGCTGGTGTGGGAGAGAGATGCAATTAATCCGAATAACACAGTAGCTTTTATTTTTGAGAAATATGGTATATGGCCTTCTACTGTCCATATAGCTGTGCCAGGCATCTTCCACAAGTCAGTAGTCTGGGGTTGGCATTCTTCATAAAGTGTCAATACATTTAAAAAAAATGGTGCGTATTATATTCTGATCAAAGAACTTGAAAATAAAATTTACGCAGAAGTTTTACATCAGTGTAACATGTATTCACCAGCAACTGAGGACCAGGCAATGATACTGGTACCTGCGTGGATGAGTCCGGAGGGACCTCAATACCTGCTGTACCCAGTGCCAGACTAAAAAGAGGACACATCTACCATTAGAATTAAAGGAGGGGCCTGTAAATCCATCCATCCGTCCATCCATTCGTCCTTCTGTCTGTCCATCCATCCAATGATTGTAAAGACTGTTTGAGAAGACAAATTTATTTCTTTTTAATCCTTTCTCAAAAAAATTAGTCATGGCTATACCATGTTGAATGTGCATGATCTGGTCTTTAAAAAATTAACCCTAGGGCCTGGAGATTTAGCTCAGTGGTTCCGGCACCTGCCTTGCAAGTGCAAGGGCCTGGTACGGTCCCTGGTAACCACATACAACAGTGCCAGGTGTGGAGACTCACACCCACCAGCAATCAGCACCACATACCACAGCACTGGGCGTGGTGGCTTATGCCAGCACTTGGTAGGCAGAGGCAGGAGAATTGCTGTGAGTTCAAGGCTGAGCTCAAGGCCAGCCTGAACTACAAAAAGCGAGATCCTGTCTCAAAAAAAAAGAAACCCCAGATACAATGATTAGGGAGACAGGATGGCCTTTCCAGTTCCCATACCGCCCCTGTTTGTTCCTTGAAGCCAGAGAAGCCAGGCTGTGAGGCAGTGGAGTTGCTGGGCCCCGGGTCACAGGCTGTTGAAGGGGAAGCTGTCTGGACCTTGGAGCCGGGGTGAGCTGGCTGCACACCAGCCCAGGAGGGGAGGAGGTGTTTGCAGACTTCAGGAAGAAAGCAGGCTCTTCTCGACATTGGGAGAAGAAATAAGCACGTTTTATTATTCGATCAGCACATAAATGCCAGTGGTACAGAGTGTATGTTCTGCAGTGCTGGTGTCTGATACTGTGAGCTGAGCTCCAGGAATGTTCTCCTGGTGACGTCACCTCGGGACACTGTGGCTTCTGGAGACTTCCCTTCGAGCCACAGCCAGCGATGAGCCAGGGACCACTGTGCAGCAGTCAGCTGCCTGCTTTGGGCACTTGGCATTTTATTCCACACCAAGCCCCTGCCAGTAAAGACACTGAGACAGCAGCTCAGACAGGTTGGATCTTACTCCACCCCACAGACCCCTGGGTTCCTCAGCATCTCACAGAGCTGGTGGTGAGTGTACTCCCCGGTTGGTACCTGAAGAGGAAGGTGTCACAGCACAAGGCGAGCCCGACCTTCCCACCTATAGGTGGCCTATAGGATGGCTGAGCGGCCATGGCTGATAGCATGGCAGACTCTACCAGCCAGGAGAGAGAGAGGATGCAGCTTCCCAAGCCTGGAGTAGCCTTGCCTCCACGGTGACATTTGGTGATGTCTAGAGACACCTGTGTCCTGTGACCTGGGCTGCTCCAGCACAGAGCAGTAGAGGCCGGGATGCAGTGATTTCCCACCATGCCTGGAACAGCTCTGCCACAAAGCAGCATACCCTGTGTGCTAGCAGAGCACGAGTCAAAGCCTGTTTGTGGCCACACAGAGACGCTGAGTCTTCACATCCACACCACAGGTGTGCAAATTGGGGAGAGGCCGGAAGGGGCTGACCTACAGGAAATGCTACTAGCTTGACATTGATCCTTGTGGAATCTGTGATCCCACTTTACATTAAATCAGCCAAGAGTACACAGCAGAGTAAAGGCAGAGGGGGACTTGAGTTACATTTTTGAGGTAGTAATGATTGGGGTGTGGCTTTCCTACTTGACTGTAAACTCCAGGACCATAGCACATGTGAGAGGGGTCCATAGGACCTGACAAAGTCCCTGGGCCTTGAGGAGGTAGTAGCAAGCAGGTGTTAATGGAATCAAAGAATGAGTGAAACAGGGCAGTGTGGCACGCTGGGTAGATGCAGATGCTGCAACCATTCTGGTGTGGTTGAGGCCTGTGTGATTCAGAGTGTTGTGCTGGGCTGGCACTGACCTTTACTGGCTCAAGACTGTGGACTGTTAATTTTTTAGGAGTTTTGCAAGCAGGTTGTCAAACACCCGTTGAAAAAGAATAAGTTATATAAAGTTACTATTAAACAGGTTCTATTTTTAAGATGGCCATAAAACTCATCATTTCCTAATCATATTCCATTTTGTTGGAATCTCTGGTCTCCAGATTATTTATGTCTGTTGGAAGGGTCGGCAGACTGTCTGTGAAAGGGTCTGAGGGCGAACAGTCTGGGGGCCAGGTTTTGCTGTGGTTTGCTGAGTGAGCTGTGGCTACCTTCGCTCTTCCTAGGCCCAAAGCAGGACTGTTTACACCAGGGAAAGGGTCGAGTGCTATAAATCAGGGCTTCCTTTGGCAGCCAGCTGGCTATTACATACTTACAGGGCACCACTCATACAGCGCCAAGCACACTAGGATGCACCCTGCCTGGCCCTAGTGTGCCAGGGTTTGTGAAAATCTGTGTCTTCTTGCTGTGCTGTCAGCCTCTCAAGTTCAACCACATTTTGTTGCATAGCCTGGGTTCCTGCTGTACCAAGGGTAATTCAAGTGCATGGCCTACCTATGGAAACTTGCTGGGTTGGGAAGTTGGGGAGAGGGGCTCAGCAACCACTTCCTAGTCCAGTCTAGGAGCCGGGCGACTTGACGATGGTGGACTGAGGACCAGTACCAGGCTACTTCATGCAACAATTCATGAGCACTTCCCTAAACACCAGAGACTCTGTGGCCTTGGACAGTCAATCACTGTCATACTGGCTGAGCCCTAGCAATGGCGGAAGTTGGTACTCCTGGCTTCTACCTTCAAGAAGCGCTTTATTCCTAGAAATGTCCTGGGAGGGCTCATTTTGCTGATTTCAAACTAACGTCAAGAAATATTATTTAGGGATGAGTTCCAGACCTTCTTCCTGAGTGCCTACCTGGGAAAACACTGTTTATTTATTTATTTATTTTTGAGACAAGGGTTTCGGTTTTTTTTTTTTTGAGACAGGGTCTTGCTTTTTTGTGGTTCAGTCTGGCCCTGAGCTCAGCCTTAAACTCACATCACAGCAATCCTCCTGCCTCTGCCTCCCAAGCACTGGGATTACAGGCGTGAGCCACCACGCCCAACATTGTGGTTTGTGGTGCTGATTGCTGCTGGGTGTGAGTCTCCATGCCCAGCATTCTTGTATGTGGTTACCAGGGATCGAACCGGGGCCCTTGTACTTGCAAAGCAGGCACTGGAACCAGTGAGCTAAATCCCTGGCCCTGGGAAAACATTATAAAAGAAGACATTTTTAGTACCTTCTAAAATTGGCAGAGGAGTGGGAAAAACTTGGGATATTGCTTGCAGTTGGAAGATGAACTGCTGGACCAGGCAGCCCTGGGGACGTCCACGACAGCCCAGAAGAAATCAAGAATCTTTTCATGCCAGCTGATCCCTTTGTTCTTCTGGAGTTTGGGTACAGGGTGACCTGTGGCTATCCCCAAAGTGGATAGCACTATCCGGCCTGCTGCCATTGCTGACCCACTTGGTGACTTCGAGCTGGTCCTGTCCCCTTCCTCCTGGGTGGCCACGTGGGCTCCTCTCTGGCCTCCTCCTCTGAGGCCATGTCCCTGTGTTCCCTGCACCTGGATTTCAGGGCACTGCTAGCTTACCTGGGCCTCTGTACCAGGAGGCGAATGAGTGGCAACTGGCACAGGCTGTGCTTCTGCCCTCTCAGGGCCTTTCCCTGGAGCACCTCTGGTCTTCACCTGATTTCCATTCCTGGAGTGGGAGCAGGTGTCTGCAGCCATGCTGCCTCCCCTCCACACAGGCTCAGGCACCCTTCTCTTCCTGTGGCTCCATGCAGTGAGCCCTGTTTTTACAGTGTCCTCCACCTTAATTCCATGCTGTGTAGGCAGGTTATAGGTTCTGGAGTCAGGGAAACTGGGCTCAAGCCTGAGTTGCTCCGTGAGGCAGGGCGAGTCATTTAAACTGAGCCCCATCTGCAAGAGTGGGTGATGACAGTACCTATGTCATAGGGTTGCTGTGACAAAAAAAAAAAAATGACAAATGCTTACAAAATCCTCAGGTCACTGTGTCAGTAATTGCTACCAATACCTCAGTGTTTGGCTTGCAGTCAGCATATAGCCAGAACTCAGTGAAGGGCTGAATGCTTTCAGCGGAAGCCTAAATCTCAATGCACAGTCTCAGTGTGGGCCATCCCCTGGCCCACATCTGTCAGGAGCTGTGGCCTCATTGAATGAATGGGCCCAGGGCTGACCTTGGGGACTGTACCTAGTTCCTGAGCCCTGCCCTCTGGCTCTCCATCCAGCTCTCTCTGCTTCCTGGCTGCCAGGAGCTCATCAGCCTTGCTCTGCTGTGCCCTCTGCCACCACATTCCTGCTGTCTCAGGCTTGTAAGCCAGGGAGCCAGCTCATCACGCAATGACCCCTCCGAAAGCACCGGCCGACAGCCTTTCCTCCTTGCAGCTGACTTTCTCGGGCATTTTTGTTGTAGCAAAGCAAAGCTAACATATTCATTCTTCCCTGATGGTTTCCCCAGCCCACTGAAGTTCAGGACTTGAAGAAAATGTCAGCCAATTGCAGAAAGCAAGTCTTACTTGGTGAGAGGTGCAGGATGTGACCTGCCTTCTACCACCTGCCTGTCCCCAGCTCTGGCTGTTGGGGGGAATTCTGTTGGGGGGAAGTGGGGTGGCAGCACCCAGACCCTGTGACTTGTAGGCTGAGCTCATGATGCAACATGTCACACACATGCGTGTTCAGGACAAAGGCACTGTTACTTAACCAGAAGGCAAATGTCTAGGGGCTTTAAAACTTAACTGCAGCAGTGCCTGGAGGTGGAATGCTGGCCCTGGAGCTGAGTGCAAGCTGGGTAGCCTCAGGTGCTGCAGCTGGAGGTGACCGGAAAGGAAGGTTTCTGCTTTCAAGGTGGAGCTGGTGACAGTGGTTCGTTCCACCGTGGCCCGTCCACTGAGTGCCTCTTGCCAGTCAGTGGGGTCTGGGAGCACAAACAGGGGCGAACCACCAGATTTGGTGAAGAAGCTGAACAGCCCGAGCAGTGGGGCAGGTGATGATTACTTTTCTGGAAGAAGACTGTCTCTCCAGGGCTGGAGAAAAGAAAGAGGCAGGGAACCTGTCCCCTCTTCCCAGAGGTTTGAGGACCTCCTTCCTCAGAGCAGGGAGGAGAGGCCTACAGAGGCGGAGAGCGAGAGCACATCTGCAATTCCAGGAAGCTGTCTGAGGGTCTCATCTGGCCAGCCCAGCCACCACCCCTCCAGTCCTGCGCCCCGGCGGCCACCTGGTCACACTTCGACAGTCGTGTGATCCATTGATTTTCCTCCTGAGCTCGGCGCAGGGCAGCTGGGTCGCGGAGCGCACCAACCGCACCATCTCCCGATCGCCAGGGATCCGCAGCCTGCTCGGCACCCGCCAGGGAACCGGCTCCCCAGCCCTGCCGCGCCCCCCGCCCACATTCCGGGCGGGTCTGGGCCTGCTGGGGCTCGAAATCCCAGTCCCCTCCTCAGGGCCGCCCCTCCCGTCGGGCCGCGCCCGCCTCCGTCCCCGCCCGGACGGCTGTGGACTCCGCCTGCCCGCGAGAAGGAGGCCGGGCCGCGGCGCCGTTGCCGCCATTGACGTCAGAGAGGCGGGCACATGACCCCGTGGGGACCAATCGCGCGCGCGCTCCCGCTCCCGCAATCTCCCCGGCGGCGCGCGGCCCCCGCCCGCAGGCGCTCGCGGATAGACGCGGACACACGCACCGGTGGCACCGCGCCGCGCGAGGCTGAGACACGCCCGCGCTTCGGTCCCTGGCGCCACCCCCACTTCGTGCCCCTGCCCCGAGCCAGCCGATCGCCCCGCGCCACCATGCACCCGACGCGCTAGGAGGAAGCCGGCAGCCCGCAGGAAGCCCGCCGCGGTCGCCGTCGCCATCGCCGCCCCCACCCCGCGACCGCGCCCCTCCCGCTAGCGAAACCCCGCTCCACGCCCCCCCACCTTCCCGGGAGGTGGGGGGGTGCGGGCCCTGGATCGGGCACCGGACAGCCCCGATCGCGCGCCCGGCCCCCGGTCCCCGTCCCCCGCGCGTGCGCGCGGCCATGGATGTGACCAGCAGCTCGGGCGGCGGCGACCCCCGGCAGATCGAAGAGACTAAACCGCTGCTGGGGGGCGACGTGCCGGCCCCCGAGGGCACGAAGATGGGCGCTGTGCCCTGCCGCCGGGCCCTCCTGCTCTGCAATGGGATGAGGTACAAACTGCTGCAGGAGGGCGACATCCAGGTCTGTGTCATCCGGCACCCGCGGACCTTTCTCAGCAAGATCCTCACCTCGAAGTTCCTGAGGCGCTGGGAGCCGCACCACCTAACGCTGGCCGACAACAGCCTGGCGTCAGCTACGGTGAGTCGCTCCTCGCGGCGGCCGGAGGCTTCCCACGCGCACCCCCGCCCCCGCCTACCCGCTGCCGGGACCCGGCGCCCCTGCGCCGCCCCGGGCCCAGGCCTGCTCAGCGGCGAGCCTTGCGCCCCTCTTCCTGGTTTGTGCGCGGTGCTGGGGTCAGACTTGGGTTCTCAGATCCGCAGCTAGGTTCGGGAGCCTCAGAAGCACGGAGACTTGGACCATCCGGGCTGTGTGCCTGGGGACCCTCGTATCCCAGTTCCTGCGTTTTGATGGTTGGGACCGTGGGGTGGATCTAGGTTGGGCCCCGATCGTGGGGGGGCCCTCTTTCTGCAAGTCTGAGGCCCACCTGGACCTGAGCTGCAGGAGAAAATTAACATGCTCCCGAGCCTCCGTCAGAACCCCCCAGACCCAAAGAATTTGCGAGAACCAAATCCTTTCTTTTCCTCTAGGGATCTTTATTCTTTCTTCCGTTCTTTTTCTTTCTCTGATAGGCGAAAACTGGGTGCTTCCCTTTCTGAAAATCTTCGCACATTGGGCGGTTGGCAAGAGGAGGGGGCCATCTCAGACCCAGGGTGGCCAAGTTCTGGGTGGCAGCCGAGGTGGCCGGCCGGCCCTGGCCGGGGTGTGTGCAGCCTGTGTGTATAAGACTGTTTGCCGTGGAGGTCCTGTTTTGTTCGAGTTATTGTTTTTCACTGTATGGCTGGGCCGGTCAGAGGGATGAGATGCAGAGGAGGATCGCTGAACTCTTACTGAAACCGAATCTGCAAATGGTGGCTTTCTTCCTCTCCGAGAGAGACAGCTGTGGTGGGCTCCGGCGAGAGTGGGGGTGGCGCTAGGAGCCTGAACAGGATGCTTTGTGTTTTGAAACAAGGACAGTTTCAAATGCGGGCTCTGGCTTGGCCCGAGCCTGGCTGTGGGGGTCCCATCCTCCCAGCAGAAGGGGACCCCCCCTTTGCTTAGAATGCACCCCTCACCCTGTGCTGCTCTGATCCTGTTTACTAAGCACAGTGAGAGGGGGCAGAATCCAGTGCCTGCCCACACCTGTGCCAAGAAAGCCCAGCCAGGAAACGGTGGCGCTTACATGGCATGTCACAAACGTGTAGCATGTGTAGACATTTCGCTGGCATCCATGTTTCCTTGGTGGTGTGTCACAGGCCACGATACATGTCCCAAGGAATGGGGGGGGAGTTTACCCAAGAACCCTGCTCCTCAGATCCTTGCCCCCCACCTCTGAAGCCTGTGAGGACTTTGGTTCTGAACAGCGCCTGTTTTTCTTTCCTTTGGGCACACTGGTGCAGTCTCGCCAGGCTGCTTCTCTGGGCAGGATCTTCGGCTGTAGAGAGGCGCTTGGTCCTGCTTCCATACCAGTGCATGGTCGCAGCCTTGCCTCACACGACAGGCCTTGGCGTTTGGCTTTTCATTCCACCAAAGGGGAGCCGCAGATTAGCAAACTCGAGCTTTTGGCTTCACAGAGGCCCTGTGGCCTGGGCTCCTCCCCGCCAGGGCTCTGAAACCTCTAGGTCTGGCTTTGGAATTTTCACCTGGTGGGGGAGGGGCTTTATTGGGCTTTGTTCTTTTTCTCCTGCCACCTATGAAAGGTTGGAGGGAGAGGAAAATGGTTGAGAGGACCTATGTTGGGAGGCACAGGCTGAACCCCTGCTCCCCCAGGAGAAGCTAGGGGTGTTGCTGGGCTGCTGGCCTTCCTGGCTTAGGGCAGACCAGCTCTGGAGGCAAAAGGGCCCACTTTGTTTGTTCCAGAGGTATATTGAGGAACAGGAAGAAGGCAAAGGGAAGCCACGTACGAGATTCTTAAGCAGGCCCTTACCCATCTTTGCCAGCCGATGTGGGCAGCACCTTCAGTACCATGGATCTCCTGGAAGGGCCCTGTGATTTCCAGTCCTGCTGGAACCAGGGCTCATCTTTGGGGCAAGTTTTGTTTTGGTGGAGCATTGCTTTGGCATTAGGAAATGTGCAAAGAGGAACTAAAATGAGGCGACCAATGAGCTGGCACAATCCCCTGTCTCTGCCCTTGATCACCGAGGACTGCAGACAGAGGTGGCCTCTGACTGGCTCCGTGGGAGAGCTCCAGCAGGGTCCTGGCTCCATGATCCCCAGGGCTAGGAGGGTGAAGGTGGGGCCGCTGTGGACAGCCGTGCCAGGGCAGTGGCCTCCAGGCCAGAGGAGGATCGAGGCCACCTGGGATCACAGCCCGTGGTGAGATACCTGGTTGGTGTCCAGGCTTGGGGAAGCAAAGGAGCCCTGTGGGGTTTCCCGGAGGCCCGTTGGGCATTATGTAATGTGTCTGCATTTCAGAGTGTAGCCCAATCCCTCTATTGGGAAATATTAGCCCTAGTGAAACAAAGGTGAACAGGAGCCGTCTACTCCCAGGGCTCTGCAGTGCCCCCCCGGCCCAGCCGCTACACACCAGGGCCCTTCCATTGGAGGGTCGTAGCCTTCCAGGTAGCATGGGTCACTTGTGTTTTAAGTCTGGCTCAGAGCTGTCCGGTCATTACTTGGTTAATTGTGTGGGATTCAGGAACAAGACCAGAGTGATTGATCTGGATTCAAACCAATAAACAAACCAAATACACTCTTGCCCAGAGCGCCTGCAGAGTCTGTCTACACTGATCCAATTAACTGAATCACGAGAGAGAAAGACCAGGCTTCCCGGACCACAGCTGTATTAGGCTGGGGTGCACGCCTGTGAGGCCTCCAGTCCCCCCTGGCAGGCAGACCCAGCAGGATGCACCCTTGAGTCTGGACCTCGGTAGTCCTCATCAGGAGATCCCAAAGGGGACCTACGCCGCTGTGGGCCTGGCTGTAAACTTTGCCCTCTGAGCTTCCTCTCCTGGGCTGGTTACTGATTAAATCCTTGCAGAGCGACAGGGGGCCCCACACAGCAAGGTGGATGCTTGGAGGCTCCTGGGCAAAGAAGCTCTAGGCTGAAGAGGGAGGGGTGTTGGGGTGCACCCGTGCTGCCCCCGCGGTGCTGGCCCATTCCTCTTTTTGTAGCTCAGGTACTCAGCTCCTGGCCTCCCAGGGCCATTAGTACCTGCCTCTGTGCTCTAAGTTGTCACCAGTAGCCAGTTCAGCATAAGCATCTGCGCTTGGCAAGACCAGAATCCATCTTGCTGAATTTGATCACCTGCTAGACATGTTTGTCCACGTTGGAAGGCTTTGTCTGCGGCTTTTGTCTCATGCGCACCAGAGAAGTACAAATAAGCTGCTGGCCTTTCAGTGCATCTTCCTTTTCACAAAGAGTATATGGTAGCTGGGAATGGTGGGTCTGGTCCGCAAAGTCCTTACTTGCATGTACCATGCGGGAGTTGGGGCATTAGTGACCTCAGCTTCTGTATTCTCCGTGCCTGGTTTTAAACGTGCGCCCCTTGATTGCAGTATTTGCAGGCATGTCAAGGCGTGGAAGTGGGAAGTCCTCTTTATTCTCCTGTGTCTTTAGCCCGGTATTGGGGGGTAGGGGCTCTTCCAACAAATGCCGAGACCCACTGTGTGTCGAATTCTGAGCCCAGTTCTCATCCAGAGCTGTGGTTTCTACTTGAGAATCAAAACCTATGCCCTCTAGAGTGTCCCCACCCCAAGTCCCTCTGTGCAGTGCATGCCCACGAGTCTGTTCTTCCTCTTTGCCACACACCCTCCTGTGTGTGCCCATCCTTCCCACCTTTGACGTCATAGTTGTTGTTTTTCATGGCATTTAGTAAACACGGAGAGTTTTTAAAAATTCGTCATGGGAAGATTTGGAGTGCATCAGACTTGCTTCCTGGATAATGGGTCTTTCCAAGAGGGAGGAGGGGGAGCGAGCCCCAGGGCTCTTGGTGTGGTCAGCCTCAGTGAATTGCTCCTATATGGAGTCATGCCCTTTCCAGGTGCACAGAATTGTGCCAGTCCAGGCAGTGGGCATCTCATCCTGCATTCCTTACCACCCTGATCGTGCAAGCCACTCCAGAGATCCGGGGTCCTGGCCTCACCGAGGGTCGGGGCTGCAGCCAGGACTCCACTTTCCCTAGTACCCAGCTGGGGTTTTTGTCCTCTGGATATTTGAGATGGGCCAGTTGTACCTTTGGTTAAAGGCTCAAGTGAGATTAAGCAAGGCCGCCCTGCTCCCTCCCTGGGGCAGAACAGATTCCCCTCTGGCTGGGCTGTCGGCATGGGGCCGGGATCTGGAACCTGAGGCCCAGCTTCTGGGCTGTGACCCAGCACTGCTTTTCTCTGTGGGCCCGGCTTCACGCCGCCCCAGGGTGGGCTCACCTAAGCTGCAGTGAGGGAGCAGCCATGCAGTATTCCAGGCCTGTCCTCTTGAGTGCCCTGAAAGAGCTGAGGGGAGTCTGTCTGGATGGGAGTGATTTTGTTATTTCAAAGTATAGAGAGGAGCAGTGCATTGGGGAACGTGCAGGTGGTTGAGCAGAGTTGTTGTGTATGAAGGCAATGAAATTATTGCAGGCAGTTTAAGAAAAATCCCTCAGGGGCACATTCTAGTTTCTTTAACACCCCCCCAACACAGCCCAAATGCAATTTGTACTATAAGGCACGTGACAAAGGTGAGGCTTGTCTTCCTCCGTGTCTTTGCATCTGCCATCCTGCTCTCTGCCAAGCAGATGCTGCTACCCATTGCTTACATCCTCACCGACCATGCGGGACTGTGGTGTTGTGGTTAATTCTACACTGAAGATCCTTCAAGGTCTGGGCCTACATGGCCGCCTTGCCCTTTTTTGGTGGTGCATACTTTTCCACCACTCAGGCACACGAATGGTAGACCATGCCTTACTGATGACGAACATTAAGTTAGTCTCAGTTGTTATCTATTTCAAACAAGACACTGTGGAGTTGTTTCTTTTTTGACAACTTGAATGCCTGCTGGTTGCTTTTAGGATGGAGTCACATCTTGGTCTGGCTGAATGCTCCTATGCAGGCAGCCCCGCAGAGGGCTGGCAGCCAGTCCTACTAGGGGCTGAAAAGACATGGATGATGGGGGTTTGACAGTGTTGCTGACCTCCACCCTGCGTACCGGGACTGAGCTGTATCACCTGAGGTCATCATTTTTGTCCCTGGACTTCCTGCTTTCTCCAGCAAGGAAGTCAGGCGGTCCAGCCCCAGGACAGAGAAGGGGGAAGTGAGAGTCTCTCTTCCTCACTCCCAATTCGATGGTGAATCCTCCAGTGTGTTCAGCAGGCCCAGGGCGGGCTGTGCTCACTTGGTTTGTTGTTGTTGTTGTTTGGGTTTTCTGAGGGTCTCTGCTGTGCGGTCCATGCTGGCCTTAAACTCACTCCAAAGCCCAGGCTGGCCTGGGACTCACTGCAGTCCTCTGGCTTCAGCTTCCCCAGCACCAGGCTGACATACATGTGGACATGTATGCGTATGTCTGTGTCAGGGCTGGAGGCACAGAGGGGGTTGCAGAGCTAGGAGTTCTGGGGCTGATACCAGCTCCTGTCTCCAGGGGCCATCTCTACTCCATGTGGCTTGTGCTGCCAGTGAGGTCTCGAGAGGACAGAATCAGGCCCGGGGTGGGGGGTGTGACGCGGACACAGGTTGGACATCAGATGGTTTGCTTGGGCGGTCACCTCCTGCTGCCTCCCTCTGCTCAGTGGGGATCACCCAGGTGACCTTGCACGACTTGATGTCCGGGTTAGCTGGATTGAGGCCTGCAGTTCATGCTCAGGTCCTTTGATTCATTCACAAATAGCAAGTAAATGCTAAAGATGCTGATAGGAATCTTGAGAAAACAGAGCCTGTAAGTAGATGGCTGCCCTGGACAGGCGGTCAGGGAAGGAGGCCTGTGAGTCCTGGAGGGAGAGCTGTCCAGGGAGAAGGACAGTGCACAGACCCCAGAGCTGGGCTGTGCTGAGGGGTCACCAGTGAGGGCCGAGTGAGTTGGTGCACGCTCCTGCTCTGTGTGAGGCCCAGGGCCTGATAAAATGAATCACCCCAAAAGGGGTGGGCTTCCCAGGTGCCCTGTAATCAGTGTCCTGCCCTCTCCTCCAGAGGTGTTGTCTGCTAAAGGATTTGGTGAGCACCGGGATGAGCTGGGCATTGGGCACCCCGGCAGCTCCTCGCTCCTGCCAGTCACCATTGTATTGCTTCTGTTGTGTTTCTTCTCTTTTAAAAGTCCCGGCCTCTTCCCGATTCACAGTGAAGAAGAGCTTTCTCGCAGTCCTTTAAGAGGCTCACAAATGCTGCGCCCTGCAGAACTTCTGAAAACCAGCTCCCGTTGTCAACAGCTAGGTTGCAAGGATGCTGGGATCTAGACCCGCAGTTGGCTTTGCTGGCTGCCAGCCTCTGGCCTGTGCTGGCCTTGTTCCTGGCTCTGTGCACCCACTCAGCTGTGTCCCAGGCCCCTCCTGTCCCTCCTTGGGTGCTGACCTGTGGGAATCAGGCGGGACTGGGCTGGCAGGAGAGGGGGACGCTGTCCTCCTGGCTTTCCTGGGCATCCTGGCCATTCCCCAGGGCCCGAGGGCTGTCTGGGCACACCAGGCCTGGCTTCCCTGCTCTGCATTTTGGCTCCTTGTACAGCTGGGGTGAATCTGTGAGGTGTGTGAGGGTGACACATGGGGACTCCTAGCTGTGCCACAGGCTGGTGGCTCGGAGGTGCTTCCCATCTGCCTCCTGGTCCCCACTCTTTTTTGTGTGCCATGGCTGTGCCGTGCCCTCTTCTGGGTTCTCCACTGCAAGTGTGATGGGTGAGACCATGAGGAACACAGGTGAGTGGCCTCAGGTACCCAGGAAGAAAGGGGACCTTTCAAAAGAGCCAAGACTGCTCCCACCCCAGGCCGAAAGATGTTTCCCTGGAAAGGATATCTATTTTTATTATTCTTTGATTGTTTTTTTTTTGAGACAGGGTCTCCCTTTTTAGTTCAGGCTATCCCCAAACTCTCTATATAGCTCAGGTTAGCCTCATGCTCACAGTAGTCCTCCTGCCTCTGCCTCCTGAGTGCTGGGATTACAGGCATGAGCCACCATGCCCAGCATTGTGGTATGTGGTTCTGAGGATCAAACTCACCACCTTGGGCTTGCCAGGCAGATACCAGAACCACTGAGCTAAATCCCCAGCCCTACTTTTTTGCATGGTCTCACAGTGTAGTTCAGGCTGACCTCGAATTTACTATGTAGCCTAGACTTGCCTCAAACTTATGGTGATGCTGCTTCCTCAGCCTCCTGCCAGAGTGCTAGAATTCCAGGCATGCAGTAGAAAGGACCCGTGAGCTACATGGTCTCCTGGGCCTCCCAGACTCCAGGTTTGTGGCCTCTGCTGGTCAGAGGGAGAGGGCAGGCAAACCTCTGTGTACAGGTACAGTGATATGTATTGTTTGCCTACTGTGCTGGCATGCACTCATTCAACTCTCCGAGTGGTCTGTGGGGTGGGCAGTGTTACTCCCATTTTATAGGCACCTGTCAGAGACATAGCGCAGGAGAACGGAGGAGGCGATGTGGAGTCAAAGCCAGGTGCAACTCCGTGCTCGTGTGCGCTTGTCCATTTGTGTGTGCGGCATCTGCTGGGTTGCACGCCCCATTTCATGACCTGCACGGATGCTAGCGCAGGAGCACTCAGGCTGTATCCTGTTTGGTGAGTGGTACAGTCGTTCATCCCTTCCAGGCCTCCCAGCTCGGGTGTGCAGCAGGTTGGTGGGTGTGAGCCTACAGCAGTGACTGTGCCAGGTGGGTTCCTTAGGGGATACCAAGGCTGGGCTGTGCAGTTGCTGGTCGGAACAGCCTTGCCCCAGCCTCTCTCTCCTGTGTCCCATGTGCCACTGCCCTCCCTGCCCCATATGGGGCGTGTATATGTGTCTGCTTAGCTCGGTTGGGGTGCACACAGGCCCGCAGTCCAGAAGCTTCTGCAGCGCAGAGGCCAGGCTTGCTGCTGTGCGTTCCTCCTGCTCCCATCTTCCTTTCCTTGAGGTCTGGGGAGGTTGCACCTGGCCCTGGGCTCTCAGGGCCATCTGTGGCCAGGGGATGGGTGGGTACCTCCCAGTGGACACAGGGATGACCCCACTGTGTGACTCACCAGAAGCGCTCAGGTGGGGGCAGGGCTGCCTGCTGGACGGGGGAACCATGACTTGTTGACAGCTATTGCCCTGGCCAGTTTGTGTTCCCTGAGCCTGTGACCAAGGCTTGCTTTGAGGACAGAACAGTGGCAGAGGTGCAGGAACCAGTAGGCAGATAGAAAGCAGGTCAGAGAAAGAGCGGAGGGTGACCTGAGGGTAGAGCCATTGTCTCCTCCAGCTGTGCCAGGTCCCTTAGCCCCATTCAGTCCTCACACCAATCCCAGAAGGTGAGAGGGGAAACTGAGGCCTCAAGAGCTTTTAGAAAATTTTTATTTTGGCTTTTTGAGATAGGTTCTTGCTATATAGTTGAGGCTGGCCTTGAACTCTGTGTAGCTCATAGAACCTCCTGCCTCAG
>PVIR01035940.1:0-16127 GCA_004026965.1 Petromus typicus
GGTAGAAGGGACAGATCGCTCCCTAGGTCTCTGTTTTTTCTTTGGCTTTAATCAATGTTTGCTTCTTATCTCTTCAATCTAGGTTTTTCTGCTGTCCTTCCTTTTTTTCCCCACAACTGGCGTTTTCAGGTTTAAGAACAATTTCTATGGAGGCGGTGGTCTCTAGCTTTTACCATTCCGCCATCTTCCCAGAATCCCCTTTCAGGGCTAATAGTTTTAAGGACTCGTTGCTTTCTCTTGAAACAACTTTTCAGTACATTGAGGAAAAGCTGAGTGAATTTATAGGACACTTGGAGCCCACTTCATTTGGAAAATAGATTAAAAGCACATTTATAGGACCACTGGAGCAAATTTTCCTTTTAGTCAGAGCTGTACTAGAGCACAGAGGAGTCTGTACAGTGGAATATACCTTCCATTGTGAACTGTAAAGGTGTGTGTGATGAGCTGCTCATCTTAAACAGCAGCTGTAGGTAAGCTGTTTGGTCCAAGTGCAGGCTTGCAAATGGTTCACACCTGTGCCTACTAAGTGGTTTAAGCATAAGTATGTGAGTCGTTCAAATAGTTGCACTTGTCAGGGCTGTGATTTGTGACAGCGCACACCATGCTGGCTGTTTAGTTGATAACTTTGCAACTATAAGGAAAAAATCCAGGACTCAAAGCTAGAAATCTTCAAGAAAACTGTGTTCTTCACAGATGATGGAGATTCAAGGGATATTCTGGATGTTAGCAGTGAGCTTACATCACTCTTTTGCTTACCTTGAAGAGTACAGGTTTCCACTGTCAGCGTTTTCTTCGCACAGATATCAGCAACACTTAAAGCAACAAGAATTGGGCAGGAACACTGTGACTGTCAGTCAAGCTTTATCATTTCAGAGAAGCTTAGAGGAGAGTGGCTGATAAATAATCAGGTAACACCAGGTCAGTTATCCCCAATTCATTTGATGATAAAGAAGGGAAGTGAGGGGAATATGCTTGAGGGCCACTGACCTCCTACAACCAGTAGGAGGACCAAATGGGAAAGTCAGGAGCATCTGCTCTGCTTCATCAGGAAGATGAATGGGACAAAATTGTGTATGAAAGATAAGCTTATGAAAGTATCAAAGAAAAGAATTAGGATTAGTTGACCATTGCTAGCAAAAAAAAGATAAACTCCACTGGTGGTAATCTGTACAAGAAAGTTTGCAGAACATGCAAATAATGTTCTTTGAACACAAGTTAGACAGAAAGCTTCAAATGGTCTTGTGTTTCTGGTTAACCATGAAAATAATGAGAGAGAACCTGTAATGGTGTCCAACTGCACTAGAGCCCTGCACAGTTGTCTCTTTCACAGTGAACTAGTGCAGGGAGGAGCTTTTATAGGAAAAACCATGCTGAAGAGATATCATTAGATTTCTTTATTCCATGGCATGCCCAGCATTTCAAGAAAGAGCTGACTTTATCTGAGCATGAATTCAGTATCTATAAGTAATACTATTTTCCCAGTGACTTTCAGATAATTCTATATCAACATTGGTCTCTGTTAGATTTATAGACATAGTATCAAATGCTACAGTTTTATCAGGGATGATACACTTCCTTAATCATGATCTATAATCTTTTCAAAATGCTGTTGAATTCTACTTTAGAATGTATGATTCTTGACTGGACACTAGTTCAGGAATGGAAACTCAGAGATTCATAATACAAAATGATAAGTAATGTAATTCCTACAGCTCATATCTCCCCATTATTGTTATCATAGTTGATCTTTAGTGGAATCTTCCTGTAGTGAAAAGGTCTGAGTGGAATAAACTTCCTCTGATACTCAGCCATCCTGCAAGTGTCTACAGCTGGGAAATCAATTCTTTCTGCCAATACAAATGCCAGATGGTGAAAATTTAACCCTGTCGTGTCTTTATAAGGCCCCAGGAGCCAATGGTTGACGTTATAGAATACATTGGTGGTGCTCAGCTTTGTGAGTTGAAACACACCTTTCTCTGCCTGGGATTCCAAAATACAGAATCAACAACATCTCAAGATGGTTGGCAGGGCCACGTGGAACCACACTAGCCCCAAAGCAGACATCAAGAATTACTTCTGTTATGCCTGTCTAGAGCTCTGTAAAAACAGAAAAATCTCTTCCTTGCTGCTTCCTGTGTGGCCCATTTCAGTTTCACAATCTTGAAGTAAGTTGTTGTCTTGCTATGTCAGAGCCACTACCTTGTGTACAGAGGGAGACCAGTGACTCCAATTTACACAGATCACTCTGTCTTCCTAGCAAATACACACGACAAAGAAGGTTTAGGCCAGTGTGATGCCTGTCCCTGCCTCCCAGCTCCAGCCTCCTTCTCTCATCCTGCTGCTAACCCTCCTGCTTGGACTCACAGGTGAGCTCAGTCTTAAGGTAGAATCCTCTCTCCTTTCCCGTAGGACATCCCTAACACTGGACCTCAGAGATTCCAAATAAACAGAGGCACTGCCACAGAAAGTAGAGACAGGGCATTGTCTGAGAGAACAGAACCAGGCCCCTAGTCATTCTCTGTGAGACTCCATCACATCACTTGCAACAGGTGAGCAAAGGGTTGATGTCAAAGTATAGAAGGACATAGTTCTCTATGTGATTGTAGATGCATCAGAATATCTACAAACACATATATTGGTCTGTATCAATATCTATACACCTATCAACTCACACAGAGTTTAACAAAAACATCTTTCTTCACTGGTGCTTTCAAATCATTTCTCACTCTGTGAAATTCATATCAGATAGAAGATTAATTTTCCCTGTTGCCCTCTTTTTCTTTGTCTTTTTTTTCCTTTAAGTTTATTGGAACACTTTAGGTACACATTATGATCACGTTCATCATTGAGAATTTGGACTGGTACAGGATATACTGTAGTTCTTTTTCTCATCCCATTTCACTTCCCTACCTTAACGTCCTCCACCTCTCCTTGTATACTAAAACTTTATCTCCATTTTCAACTTTTTCTCATTTTTATCTTTACTTCTTTTCTTTCTCTCTCACTTATCCCTACTTCTCCTGAATATTTGAACCATTACTACATCTTTCACATTATCCTTTATACACTTTGATGTTAATTTACACTTTCATTTCCTTACCACAGAGAAACTATTTGATATTTACACATGTGTGTCCTATTCATTTCACTTAACTATATATTCATCACAGATAAGTCTACTCTATAGAACATAAAAAGAACTTAAAATTCAGCTACTATCTAGAATATAAAAAGAGCTTAAAAAACTCGGCCCACCCAAATTTAAAGATGCAATTCAAAAATGGGCATCTGAAATGAACAGATATTTTCAGAGGAAGAAGTAAGAGCAGCTAAGAACTATATGAAGAAATGCTTAACATCATTATTTATTCGAGAGATGCAGATGAAAACAACACTGAGATTTCATCTCCCCCCACAAAGAATGGCTGTCATTTCATAACTAGCCAACAACAAATGTTTGTGAGGCTGCAGAGAAGAAGGAACCCTTCTCCAGTGTTCGTGGGAATGTAGACTCATACAACCCCTGTGGAGATCAGTTTGGAGACTCCTCAGAAAGCTAGGATTGGAGGTCCCATTTGACCTGGCCATCGCTCTGCTAGGTATATACACAAAAGAATTAAAAGACTCACATCACAGTGATATATGTGCACCCATGTGTATAGCAACTCAGTTTGTGATTGCTAAATCTTGGAAACAACTCAAATGTCCATCAGCTGGAGGCTGGATAAGAAAGCTGTGGTTCTTCTACAGAATGGAGTATTACTCTGCTATAAAAAATAAGTTTGAATCATTTTACTTAAATGGACATACCTTGAGGATATCCTCATAAGTGAAATAAATAGGTCACAGATATGTAAATATCGCATCTTTTTTCTGGTATGAGAAATTAAACATGTAAATGAGTTCTAGAATTGTCTGATATATATTGTAAAATAGAAAATACTCAAAGTGAAATAGGGTGAAGTGGGGGAAATAATGAGATTATAACAAAAAGAAAGAAAACAAATATTATGTATATGGAGGGGTGGAAGGGTGGGTAGAACTATGGGAAAAATGAGAATTAAATTATGTCATATACTAGTACAAATTCTCATTGTGGAGTGCAATCATGATATGTATATGTAATGTACCAATAAAGACTTCAATGAAAAAGAAAAAATAAATAAATATAGGTGTAATCTATAAATCACTCACTGTTTCATTTCCCTAGGTCACAGACATCTATTTTATGTGCATCTTTCCCATATAATTTGTGAGAAACAGAGTTTCACATGTAAGGGCCATGGCCAAAACAAAACCTGTGTGCATATAGATTTCAAGTTAAAAAAAAAAGAAACTACAGTATTACTCTGCTATTAAAAATGATAAGATTGAGTCATTCATACTCAAATGGATGTACCTTGAGGACATCCTCCTATGCAAAATAAATAGGTCAAAGATGTGTATATATCGTACCTTTTCTCTAGTATAATAAAATGAAAATATGAATGAGTTGTATAATATATACTTGATATTATGAAATAGAAAATATTTAAAAGGGAAGAGAGTGTAGGGGTAAACAATGAAGGGAAAAAGAATATGACAGTAATAAAGTAAAAAAGGAAACAAAGCTTACGAATATAGGGGGTAGGTGTTGCAGGGCAGGGGGAAAGGGGAAAAATGAGAATCAACTCAGGTCATATTCTGGTACAAACTCACAATGTTGAATGCGATGATGATGTGTCTTCATAATGTACCTATAAAGATTTAAATTTAAAAAGAAATATTCAGACTTGCCAAATGTATAAACACAATCCCAAACTTAGAATCTGACATGAATAAACATTTTTCAGATGAAGAATTAGAAACAGCTCATAAACACATTAAACATGTGAAAAATGATCAACATTGCTGGTCTTTTGAAAGCTGAAAACTAAAACCTGAAGATTCCACCTGCTGCCAGAAAGAATAGCTGCTACTAAGATTTAAACCAAAAACAAATGCTGATAGGTTAAGGGGGGAAAGTATCCACAAAATATAAAGTTGGTGGGAGTGTACACTGGTGCAACCACTGAGGTGATCAGTGTGAAGACTTCAACATAGTAGCAGTAGAGGCCTCACTTGACTCAGCTATTTCTTTCCTGGTTATGTTCTGCAAAGAATTAAAAGCATCAATTGTTCCTTTTTCTATTTCTCTCACCAACCCACAAACCTTTCCCAGCCTCTTATACTAAACAAGTCTCTCTCTCCATGAAAGGAATTTCCTCCCAAAGCAGAACATCTGTGTATTTCTGCCTTGCAAGTCCATTGTGCCTTTAGGGTAGTGATAAGATGAAGAGATAGGAATGAAATATGTAAATGTTTCTAATGATAGCAACTGTATCCTTGCAATAGTGTACATTTATAATATCCTCTAAATATTTATAAATTGTAATCTTTTTCTCCTCAGTGGCATATCAGGAATTTTGTGGATACTTTATAAGTAGGGACTTAATGAGACATCTTAAATATTCGGGTGTGCCTTCTCAGGAGACTGTGGAATCATAGTCTCCTCTTCTCTCTGTTTTATTGATACCCTGGCCATGAAGTCAACAGGAGCTCTCCACTGTACACTACCCAGGAAGACATGCTGCCTCACATAGGCTACAAAGCAATGTGGCCAACTGACACCAGCCTAAAGACTCTAAAACTGTGAGCCATAATAGTCCTTGTCTCTCCAAAATTTGCTTCTCTCAGGTATTCATTATGCCACAAAATCTCCCTAACACAGTCAGAGATGGTAAGGTTATCCATTGCCACAGTCATATGTATGTATTATATAATGTTGATAGAAGCCTCCATGCCTTGAGAATTCTCCTGAGTCATAATCTGAATTTTTACACACTTATTTCCCCCCAGACATGTTGGAAACACAAATCAGCTATTATACGATCATGTTAACCAAGATGACTCCAGATTATCCAAGATGTCAAAGCCTTCTTTATATTATAACTATAAACACTCCTGTCCTAAAATAAGGAAACAGAAGCACAAAGAGCTCCAAAACCACTCAATGCTGGCTGCTACAGCTATTGATTGAAGTCAGGCAATTTGAACTGGAACTCATGCTAATTTAACCACTACTCTTCTCACACATTTGTGGACTCAGTTCTATCCCACAAGATTTCTGCAATGTCTGCATATGCTGTGGAGGAGGGTGAAGTGAGAGGAAAACAGTTTGTGGTTTGCTTATCTCTGCCTCTTTTGCTTCCCTTCTTTATGCAAATATCTTTGGCTTTTCACCATAGCAATCACATGGGAAAGTCAGTTTCAGACAATGTTTGCAAAAACCATCTATGTAAAACAGATTCCAGTGGCCCAGGGTGGTGTCCTCCTGATCAATTCCCACTGTGTAGATATATTTATTTGGTTACCATTATGTGCCAGAACTGTTTTAGAAATTAGTGTACACTAGTGACTAAATAATGATGTAGTTCCCCTCAGGGAATTTAGGTCCAATTAGTGGAAATGACAGTAACCTATCCACACAACAAACAGATAAGTAATATCATATCACTTATAGTGGTATATGCTGAGAATGAAAGTATATCTGGATAAGGGAAGGAGAAGTTTTGAGAAGAGGAATATTGAAATTAGTTCAAGCTAAGACTTTAATCCACTGATGCTGACAGATTGGATTTGGAATTCACTGTACATCAGGAATGTCATTAACAAATGTGAAAAAGGATGATGAAATAAGAAAATAATTGGATCATTATTTGACCTCAACAAAGAAGTTAGCCATTTCAAACCTGGAATCTAGAACAGTGTTACAATATATAGGAAGGATCATTCATGTAGAACAAAAGCCAAAAAATATATGTGTGTGTGTGTGTGTTTATCCAGGTAATGAGCCACAGAACTCAGGGGTATACACATGTGTTATAATTCTGGTTCAAGGATTTCTTTTAGAAGAGGACAGTAAAGGGCCAGGGAGTTAGCTCAGTGGTTCTAGTGCCTGTCTTGCAAGCGCAAGGACCTGGGTTCGATCTCCGGTAACCACATACCATACTGGGTGTGGAGACTCATGCCCAGAAGCAACCAGTACCACATACCACAGTTCCGGGCATGGTGGCTCATGCCTGTAATCCCAGAACTAGGGAGGCAGAGGCAGGAGGATTGCTGTGATGTGAGTTTGAGGTTGAGCTCAGGGCCAGCCTGAACCACAAAGCAAGACCCTGTCTCAAAAAACCTAAAAAAAAAAGAAGAAGAAGAAGAGGGCAGTAAAGTGAGGGCTGGGTCCATTCCGGTATTGCTAACTTAGAGAAACATAGTTACGATGCCCCCATATTCTGCTCATTCCTCATGTCTCTAGGATTTGGGATCTCATCATCTCGCTGGCTGTTTATTGCTGAATTAGTGCACAGAATCCAGTCAAGAACATCTGAGGCATGTGAGAAAGAGCAGCCAGCCTCTTGTTCCTGAAAGTAGAAGGATTATTGTAAGTGTAAAGTAGAAGGAAAGAGGGAATCAAAGTGAGAAGATTACCAACTAAAGAAATCAGGTGAGATTCGATCTCTGTCTCTCTTTCTCTCCTTCTGTCCCTTCCTCCTTCTGCATTTCTGATCTTTTGCTTTCATTTTTCTTTTCATTCTTATTGCTTTGTTTCACTGTCTCTATTAAAGGGAGAACTCTTGTGAAATGCCTGAGCTCCACCTACTAGAAAAATCTTTATCAGGCAATCAGATATAACAGATTTTTTTTAATGAGTAAACACTTGACACTGCTTGAATTCTAAATAACTCAGTTTTTTTAAATAATGCTTCTGAGAATTCTGGAAAGATGGTGGAATGGTAAAAGCTGGAGACCACTGCTTCTATATAAATTGTTCTTAAATCTGAAAACAGCAGCTGGGGGGGGTACAGCAGAGAAACCTAGGTCAAAGAGATCAAATCAAACATCGATTAAGGTCAAAGAAAGAAGAGCGACCTAGGGAGCGGTCTGTCCCTTCTTCCCTCTCCACAGAGTGGAGAGGGGTGGTCCACACTACCAGACCTCAAACAGGCACCCCAGCACAGGAACCTAGCAACTGCAGACAGTGTACAGCTGGCCTCTGAGACACAGGTTCACAGCGAGGAGCAGAACTGCATACCAGACATCCTGCAGCTGCAGTAAACCCCTGCATAACACTCCTAGATCTGAATTCACAGGAGAGGACACAGGACCAGTGCAAGGAAGCCCTACCCACTGCCTGACAGGACCGAGGATCTGAGCTGCCAGAAGAAGACATCTCCAAGCTCCTGGGGGATCAAACAGTATCAGCTTTACCACAGTGAACGAACTCTGGAACACTCCAACTCTGGAACTCTATCTTGGACCCCCTCCCTCCCTCCATACTGAAGGGGGAAGCTCGCTGCTCTGAGATCCATGAACCTCAGGTTTGCCACCCTACCGGACACTGCACTCACATCAGGTGAAAGCCTGGAACTTCACAGCTCTTTTTCCCTATGAGCTATCAACTTCAAATTGTGTGTCTCAGCCCACATAGACATCAACAGTGCTTTGTTTCCAACAGCTGGCTGTTAGTGGACTCAGCCTTATCCTATTCTGTTTTTATCTGTTTGTTCATTTTATTTAGTTCTGTTTTTGCTATTCTTGTTGCTGCTTTTCTTTTTCTTCCCTTCCTTTTCCTCTCCTTTTCTTTTTTTCTTCATCGTTCCCTTTTTTCTACTGTGTCCTCTCTGTGAGTCTTTATTTCTCTATTTCATTGCATCCTTTAATCTTATTGCTAATCTCTCCCTCCCCTATATCTCTGCCACCAAACTCCTTGGTAACCCTTTTACTTCCAAAAGGTGATGCTTGAATGGTGTAAATATATCCATGGTTAATTTTAAATCTGAGCATTTTATCATAATTCTGGCTCATGAGGTTGGATGGGTCAGAGCAGCAACTACCAGTTTACCATTTCTTGGGTTATATTTGATACTGTTAATGCTTAGTGCTTTTATTGGGTTGTGTTTGAAATCATTAAGGCTTAGTGCTAACCTTAAGTGACCTAAATATTAGGAAGAAACTTGCAAAAAACATCACCAGACAATAAGGCAACTATAAAGCCAAATACAGCAGCAGGAAGAAAAGCTCAGGAATGAGGAAACATTCAAAATCTCTGATGTAGATATCCTCAACCCAAGGTAATATGAGGAGAAGGGAAATGGAGAAATCTGAAGCTCAAGCACCAGGACTCTCTGAGGTGGTAACTAAAGAAGATCTAATACAATGGAAATCAGAACTGATTTCTGAGATGAAAACGGAGATACTGGACATAGTTAATGGTATGATTAACAAAGCTAAAGAGGAAATCAAGGATATGATAGACTCTGAGATAGCAAAAGCAATGGAACCTCTTAAGCAGATACAAATAGAAACCCAGGCAATCCAAAAACAAAATGAAAGTTTACGCAGTAGACTAAGTACTGTATGAGACCGAATCTCATATATAGAGAACACAATCACAGCCTACAAACAGGATAACCATATTTTAGGGAAAAAGACAAAAGACCATGAGAAATCTATTCAACATCACCTCGATGACTCAAAGAAAAATAACATAAGGTTGATTGGAGTCACTGAGGAAGCAGGAGACAATACAAAAGACATTAAAATTTTCTTCACAGAAATAATACCAGAAAACTCCACAGACAAAGAAAGAGAATTAGACATTCAGATGCACAAAGCCTACAGAACTCCACACGACCGAAATGTACAAAAACCCACATCTAGGCATATAATTATAGAAGTTCCAGATATGAAAATAAAGAATGAAATATTGAAAGCAGCTAGAGAGAAGAAAAATATCACCTACAAAGGGAAACCCATCAAGATCACAGCAAAATTTTTAACCCGAACACTCAATGTAAGAAGAGCCTGGAGCAAAGTGTTTCAAACCTAAAAGACAACATCTTCCAAACCAGATTGATTTACCTCTCAAAGTTATCTCTAAAAATTGAGGGGCAAAAAAAACACTTTCACAACAAAGAACATCTTAAAAACTTCATGCATACAAAACTGGCACTACAAAATATTCTAAAGGATATCATGGAGAAAAAAAAGGAAAATTATAAACCCATGAGACCCAATAGCATCATCTCATTGAGCCAAACAAGAAATTGATGGGAAAAGAACAAAATAAACAAATAAAAGAGCCTAGAACAGGACAACATGATGGCCCTAAGTCTATCCATATCATTTATACCCATGAATGTCAATAGTCTCAATGCACCAATTAAGAGACACAGACTGGCAGAATGGATCAAAAAGGAAGAACCTACATTCTGCTGCACACAGGAGACACACTGAATCCAGAGAGAAAGCCACAGAAATAAATAAATACTGAAAATACAGGGATAGAAAACAATTTTCCATGCAATAAGAAACTGCAAAAAAGCGTGAGTAGCTATCTTATTTGCAGACAAAATAGATTTTAAACTAAAACTGATTAAAAGAGACAAAAAAAGGTCACTATATTCTAATAAAGGGAACTAAACAAGAGAAAGAAATAACTATCTTAAATATTTATTCCCCAAACTCTAGTGCACCCAGCTATATAAACAAACATTAATGGACATGAAAAGCCAGATAAGCAGCAGTACAATAATAGTAGGAAATTTCAATACCCCACTGTCACAAATAGGCAGATTGACTGGACAGAACATCAATAAAGAAGTGGCTTGAGCTAAATCAAACTCTTCAACAAATGAACTTAAGAGATACCTACAGAGTATTTCACCCCACTAAGTGAGAATTTACATTCTTCTCAGCTGTTCATGGGTCATTTTCCGAAATAGACCATGTGCTAGTTCATAGAACAGGTTTAAGTAAATGTAAAGGAATTGAAGTTGTCCCCTGTATACTCTCAGATCATAGTGCCTTGAAACTAGAGATAAAGAGCAAAAAAATCCCCAGACTTTCACAAAGTCATGGAAATTGAACAATACTCTACTAAATAACCAATGGGTCACAAATGAAATTAAACAGTTTCTACAATTGAATGATAACCCCAGTACAATGTATAGGAACATATGGGATATAATGAAAACAGTTCTATGAGGGAAATTCATAGTAATGAATGCCTATATGAGGAAAACAGAGCAAGCTCAAATTAACAATCTAATGCTGAAACTTAAACTACTAGAAAAGGAGGATCAATGCAAACTGAGAGTTCATACTAGGGAGGAAATCATAAGGATCAAAGCAGAAATTAATGTAATGGAAACTAAGAGGACGATACAGAAAATCAACAAATCAAAGAGTTGCTTTTTCGAAAGGATAAATAAAATGGACAGGCCCATAGCCAACCTAATCAAACAAAGAAAAGAAAAGGCTCAAATCCATGCTATTAGAAGTGAAAAGGGGGAAATCACCACTGCTCCGGTTAAAATACAGAGAGTAATAAACAAATACTTTGAAAATTTGTGTTCCAATAAAATGGAAAATGTAGAAGAAATGGATAGATTCCTAGATACATATAAACTTCCAAAGTTGAATGAAGAGAACATAAAAATGATAAACATCCCAATATCAATCTGTGAAATTGAAAACGTGATAAAAAACCTACCGACAAAAAAAAGTCCTGGGCCTGATGGCTTCACCGCTGAATTCTATAAAACTTTTAGAGTTAACACCACTACTCCTCAAACTCTTCAATGAAATTGAAAGGGAAGCAGCACTCCCAAATTCATTTCTGGAAGCAACCATTACCTTCATCCCAAAAGCAGAGAAAGACTCAACCAAAAAAGAGAATTATAGGCCAATCTCCCTACTGAACATTGATGCAAAAATCTTCAATACTATAGTAGCAAACAGAATACAGAGTCATCAAGAAGATCATACACCTTAACCAAGTTGGATTCATCCTAGGGATGCAGGGATGGTTCTACATACCTAAATCAATAAATGGAATATACTACATTAACGGACTCAGGCCAGAAACCATATGGTCATCTTAATAGAAGTGGAAAAAGTATTTGACAAAATCCAACAACCATTTATGATCAAAACCCTGTAGAAGAAATAGATGGTATGCATCTCAATCTAATCAAAACTATTTATGAGAAACCAACAGCGAGCATCACCCTAAATGATCAAAAACTGAAATCATTCCCACTATAATCAGGTACAAGATAAGGATGTCCACTTTCACAATTCCTGTTCAATACTGTGCAGGAAACCACAGCAATTAGGCAAGACAAAGAAATAAAAGGAATAAATATAGGAAATGAAGTAGTTAAACTGTCATTATTTGCTGATGACATAATACTCTATCTAGAGGATCCTAAAAATTCAATCAAGAGACTGCTAGACCTAATCGCCAAATTTAGTAGTGTAAGTGAATACAACGTTAATTCTCAAAAACCATTAGAATTTATATACATAAACAACAGATTCACTGAGCAAGATATTGGGGAATCAATCCCCTTCACTGTAGCAGCCAAAAGGTGAAATATCCAGGAATCAATCTAACAAAGGATGTGAAAGACCTCAACTCTGAAAATTACAGCACTGTGAAAAAGGAGATAGAAGAAGAAACCAGAAAATGGAAAGCCATCACTTGTTCCTGGGTTGAAAGAATCAATATTGTCAAAATGGCTATACTCCCACAACTATTATACAGATTCAGTGCAATCCCAATTGAACTCCCATAGGCATATTTTATAGATCTAGAGAAAATAATTCAGAAATTCATCTGGAATCACAAAAGAGCTAGAATAGCAAAAGCAGTTCTAAGCAAAAGGACGTGATGGTGGGTATTTTGCTATCCCCAGCTTAAAACTATATTACAAAGTCACTGTGATTAAAAACTGCATGGTGCTGGCAAAGCAACAGAGCTGAGGACCAGTGGAGTAGATTAGATGATCCAGAAACAACTCCAGACACACTAAGCTATCTTATTTTTTACAAAGGAGCCAAATACCCTCCGTTGAGGAAGGATAGCCTCTTTAAAAAATGGTGCTGGAAAAACTGGACTTTCACCTGCCAAACTACAAAGTACACCTAGCAATTTCACCATGTACTAAAATAAAATCAAAGTGGATTAGGGACCTAATCCTGCTACAAAACAGCTTAGGTAAAACTCTTGAAGACATTCATTTGGGGAAAGATTTCATGAACAAATGTCCCATAGTACAAGAACAGGTAGAAGGAATTGATAAATGGGATCTCATCCTGCTGAGAGGTTTCTACACAACAAAAGAAACCACCAGCAAAGAGAAAAGGCAACCAACAATATGGGAAAAAAATCTTTACCAGCCATCTCTCAGACAAAGGGCTACTATCCAGAATTTATAAAAGGCTCAAAAAAATCAATCCACCCAAATTTAAAGACACAACTCAAAAATGGGCATCTGAAATGAACAGACACTTTTCAGAGGAAGAAATAAAAACAGCTAAGAAGCATATGAAGAAATGTTTAACATCACTAGTCATTTGAGAGATGCAAATGAAAACAACATTAAGATTTCATCTCACTCCACAAACAATGGCTGTCATTTCAGAATAAGCCAGCAACAAATATTGGCGAGGATGCAGAGAAAAAGGAACTCTTCTATGCTGTTGATGGGAATGGAGACTCGTACAAACCCTATGGAAATCAGTTTGGAGAATCCTCAAAAAGTTAGGACTGGGGCCAGGGATTAAGCTCAGTGGTTCTGGCACTTGTCTTCAAGCACAAGAACCCAGGTTCAGTCACCAGTAACCATATGCCATACTGGGCATGGAGATTCACACACAGCAGCAATCAGTACCACATATCACAGTGCCAGGCGTGGTGACTCACCCCTGTAATCCCAGCACTCAGGAGGCAGAGGCAGGAGGATTGCTGTGATGTGAGTCTGACGCTGAGCTTGGGGTCAGGGTGAACTACAAAGCAAGACCAGGTTTGAAAAAAAAAGGTAGGACTGGAGGTCCCATTTGACCCAGCCATCACTCTGGTAAGTGTATACACAAAAAAATTAAAAGATTCATATCACAGAGACATAATATGCACCCATATTTACAGCAGCTCAGTTTGTGATTGCTAAATCTTAGAAACAACCCAAATGTCCATCAACTTGAGACTGGATAAGTTGTGGTTCTTCTACAGAATGTAGTATTACTCTGCCATAAAAAATGATGAGTTTAAACCATTTATACTAAAATGGATGTACCTTGAGGATATCCTCATAAGTGAAATAAATAGGTCACAGATACGTAAATATCGCATCTTTTCTCTGGTATGAGAAAATAAAGATGTAAATGAGTTCTAGAATGTATGCTATATATTGTGACATAGAAAACACTCAAAGCAAAATGGGGTGAAATGAGAAAAATAATGAGATTATAACAAAAAATAAAGGAAACCTGTGGTTCTTCTACAGAACGGAGTATTACTCTGCCATAAAAAATGATAAGTTTGAATCATTTATGCTTAAATGGACATACCTTGAAGATATCCTCATAAGTGAAATAAATAGGTCACAGATAGGTACATATCGCATCTTTTCTCTGGTATAAGAAAATAAAGATGTAAATGAGTCCTAGAATGTTATGTTATATATTGTGAAATAGAAAATGCTCAAAGTAAAATAGGGTGAAGGGGGAAAAATAATGAGATTATAACAAAAAAGTAAAAAAACAAATTTTATGTATATGGGGGGGCGGTAGGGTGAGTAGGGCTATGGGAAAAAATGAGAATTAAATTGTGTCTTATACAGGTACAAATCCCCCTTATGGAGTGCAATCATGATACATATATGTAATGTACCAACAAAGATTTTAAAAATAACATAAAGGAAACCACTTTTATGTATATAGATGGTAGGGGTGGTAGGGTCGGTAGGCTATGGAAAAAGATGAGAATTAAATTGTACCGTATACTGGTACAAATTCTCAGTGTTGAGTGCAATCATGATGTGTATATGTAATGTACCAATAACAATTTCAATTTTTTAAAAAAGCAAATATTGTGTTTGTGCATACTCATCCAGGATATGTTATATATTGTACTTCTGGTTCTACAAATTCTACTGGTACCAGGAGACGTTCAGAGGAGCTCCCACCCCTAGTATAAGACCTTTACCTAAAGAAAGCTGACACTGAACATCATTAAACTTTTTCTACCCTTCAATTTAAAGAACATCTGCTAAAATTCTCCATTTTCCTTGGTTTATTTGTCATTCATGAGAAATTTAGGGCCCATACTCTGGCTTCTTCTTTACAGATTAGTACATAGATCAGTCAGGGGCAACTGAAGCATGTAAAAGGTGCCAGAAGATTGATCCAGAGTATGGAAGTATCATTTTGCATTGTAGGGCTTACTGCAAGAGGGAGCTAGAGTCAGAAGACAAACTATTATATTGGATGTCCTCTCCTACCACACCCTGACAATATCTCAATGAGCATTTATTACTATATTTCATCTTTTCTTTTTTTTAATCTTTATTGGTACGTCAAATTTACACATCATGATTGCACTCCATAATGGGGATTTGTACCAGTATAAGACACAACTTAATTCTCATTTTTTCCCATAGACCTACCCACCCTACCACCTCCTGATATACATAAAATTTGTTTCCTTACTTTTTTGTTACAATCTCAACATTGTCCCCTTTCACCTTATTTTACATTGAGCATTTTCTATTTCACAATATATAACATACAATGCTAGGACTCACTTACATCTTCATTTTCTCATACCAGAGAAAAGATGCGATATATACCTATCTGTGACCTATTTATTTCACTTATGAGGATATCCTCAAGGTATGTCCATTTAAGTAGAAATGATTCAAACTTATCATTTTTTATGGCAGAGTAGTACTCCATTCTGTAGAAAAACCACAGCTTTTTTATCCAGTCTCCAGTGGATGGACACTTGGGTTGTTTCCAAGATGTAGCAATCACAAACTGGGCTGTTATAAACATGGGTGCACATATGTCACTGTGATATGAGTCGTTTAATTCTTTTGTGTATATACCTAGCAGGGCAATGGCCGGGTCAAATGGGACCATCAATCCTAGCTTTTTGAGGATTCTCCAAACTGATCTCCACAGGGGTTGTACGAGTCTACAGTCCCACCAACAGTGGAGAAGGGTTCCTTCTTCTCCGCAGCCTCGCCAACATTTGCCGTTGG
>PVIR01035941.1:0-16133 GCA_004026965.1 Petromus typicus
CCCATTTCGACAGCCTGAGAAGGGTGCTCATTTCCTCTTGAGAGGACGCAGAGGCCAGCTGCCCAGGCTAGGGGCAGTAGCAGGCTTAGTATTACGTGGAAGAGGGATGAGTCTCTGAGCTTGAGGCAGAGTATAAAATAGTCTGGGAAAACTGGCTTGGGCTTGCCTGCCCAAACCAGAATATTGTGGAGCCCTCAGGCAAAGTGAACTAGAAAAACAGAACAAATGACCATTTGCTATGTGCTGAGCACTGTGCTAAAGGCTCTAGAAGGCTTCATTCCCAAGTCCTACTCCATTGGAAGCTGGGGGTTATGTTCCCTGTTTTATAAAGGAGGAGCCGAAGTTAAATGCTGAATCTTAAGAGCAAAGATCACTAACACTGATTGGTTTAAGGTAGACAGTGTATGTTATTTTACAGTTTTACAGATGTCAGTTTTCTTTGGAAAAATCTGAAAAGAATAAAGCTCTATCCATCAGGTTATTAATTACTAAAATATAAGATGAACTTTCCAACAAATGTTAAAATACTTAGAATTCCATTTCCAACTCTACCATTCTAGATGTTCCTTTCCCTGAGGAAACAAACGTGGGGGGGAAATAAGATTCAGTTGTATTAAGTGTGATTTCACTTCTGTGGCTTAATGGATTTTCAGTAGCACAGAAGTTGCTTCATGATTAAACAGATATTTCTTGAGGACCTGACACTTGCCACATCCTATCCTAGTCTATGATCGATTTTACCTATATATGACTAGTAGCTCCCTTTCTGCTTTGAGTTGATTTTAAAACTTCTCTGCAGCAGCTCTCAGCATAATCCATTATGTCAGACTTCAGGAATGTTGTTCCATGAAAACCACTTTTCCACATGCTTCCAGGGTAACACCATGTCTGTGTGTCTGTTTCGTTTGTCTGGGTAATATGGCCGTTGAATTCTCTCTTTTTCTTCTTCCTTCTTTTTGCTTCCTTTGTCTTACTTTCTTGACTAGGTGGAAATAGTGCAGAAGTTTGCTTCATTCTTTAGAAACATCAAGTAGATCAGTGTTGCCTATCAAGTTGTCTTTGGAGACCAGCGTTGTAATTGCTTGTGTTTGTAATCTTGCCACTTTCCCCATTCCCCCAATATACAGTACTCTAGTTTTAACAAACAAGACAGATTTCCCCATAAGTCTCAAAATTGTTTCAGAATATGAAGCTAGGCATGGTGGCATGTGCCTGTAATCCCAGCACTCAGGAGGCTGAGGCAGAAGATTGCTTTAAGTTTGAGGCCAGCCTAGGGCACATGGTTAGTTCAAGGGGATCCTGAACTATATAGCAAGACTCTGTCTCAAAAAGCAAAACAAAACAAAACACAAAATATGAGAAAATTTCATTTTTATTGAAATCTCAACTTGTTTTTTATATATTAGAGATAACCCTAAGTTCTTGTTAGCAAAATGACAAAATTTATGACTAATTTTTTAAAAAAATGATTTATTCATTTTAAGCTTTCTTCAAACTACTCGTATTTAAAATGAATTACAGAGTTGGACAGCGTGGCAAGATCAAGTGGATCTGGTACTGTCTCTGACACCATCTGTGACCGTGTAAGCCCAGAGCTCTCCTCAGTCCAGGAAGGGCTGGTATGGATATGCTGTCACCTCCCTCCTAGTTCTCAGTGAGTCAGACCCTGTGAAAGAGAAATACTACAATGTACTGGCACATAAGCAAGTGTATTGGAGAAAGAAAGTTTTATCTTGGCAATGGGCCTTGAAGTAAAGTCACTGGAGATTAAAGGAATTACAATCCCGAAAGAATAAGAAAAATAAAAAGTTAAAAATAAATAATTGGGTGTTGCTTGTGCTCATTCAGAAAAACAATCCTGTATTCCAAATTCCGACAATTGAAACCCAACCAGGAAATGGACTTCCTTAAGGCAAGGACTACCCTTTGCTGGACACATTTTATTTTTTGTATTGTTGCGAGGTCCACTTAGGTCGTTTTGTGAGTTCTCACAGAAGTGGGAGACGGTAAGAGCTGGGCTGAGCTCTGCTTGCTGTTGTCTCGAGTATTAGAAACTGCTTCCCTTTGCTGCCTCTGAAGATTAGTGGGTCAGGGCATAATTCAACCAGCCCGAGAGGACTGCGGGGAAATTGGGAGTTGAGCAAATGATTTCTTGCTTGAGCTACTAAGTTCTATTGCTCTCTTTTTGTTTATGGAGAGAATGGTGAATGTATCAAAGGGGGCAAAGTATATAAAGACCAGTGGTCTTTAAATCCCAGTTATTTGTGGACCTCTTTATTTAAAGTAAAATATATCTCACAAATCTTTGATAGTAAGTATTTTTATGGTCAAATAGCTTAAATATAGCTGAACATAAAACTAAGTATAAACTCCGTATGCTTCTGGCTCTTATAGAACTATAAAAACCATGACAAGTTTATAGAGTAAACTCAAACAAAACTACAAAATCAATAAAGTTCAAGTTAACATTAATTTGTCATGACAGGTAATTTTGTTTGAGTAAAATTAAACCCCACTGAAAATGTTGTTTTCTCCAGTCAGTGTGCTAGTTCATTAGAGACCCCTGTGAAACTCAGCTCCCTGGGACCTTTCTTCCTGCACATAAAGTCTCTTTTAGCAGAATGCATGATTCAGACTTTAATATTGCCTCACTTAATTTTATTTGGCCTTGATAATTAAAGGTACACTAGGAGTACCAAGATCAGAAACAAATGTAAACCTACGTTTGATCAACAGGAAGTTAGGACTTGGTGCCTTACATTGATGTGAGTTAGCAGAGGCAAAAAGCATTACTGGTGCCTGTGATTTTGGGTGAGAGTGAATGATGCTGTTTATAAAATGTGGGACCAATGGGGAAAATAAGGTTTTGGGGGAAGATGATTAGTTCAAGACTAGTTTTTTGTTTGTTTGTTTTGTTTTTTAAGACAGGGTCTTGCTTTGTAGTTCAGGCTAGCCCTGAGCTCACTATGTGGCCCAGGTGAGCCTCGAACTCATAGGAATTCTCCTGCCTCTGCCTCCCCAGTGCTGGGATTACAGGCATGAGCCACAACACCTGGCACTGTGGTATGAGGTATGGATTGCTGGTGGATGTGAGTCTCCATGCCTGGCATTGTTGTATGTGGTTACCGGGAATCAAACCCAGGACCTTGTTCTTGAGAGGTAGGCGCTGAAACCACCGAGCTAAATCCCCAGCCCAAGACTAGTTTTGCCTAGGTATCTAGCATGTGGTGGAGTTGATGCTGTAATCCACTTCCCCACTCTATTCTGGATAAACCATTTTTAAAGCATTTCTGGGAATAGAGGAACTAAGATGTCTCTGAAGTCTCCTCCTTCACTGAGATTGACTATCTAAGAATGAGTTAAAACCAAACCAGGGAGCTTTGTGTGTAAGCAGACACAAAAGACGGGTAGCCTCAAGAGCAAAAGATAATCTTATGCTAGTGGTTGAAGGCTAAGCCTGAGATTAGTTGTGGTAGAAGACCCTGTATTCACTGGGCGGGGGACAAAACCAAGCGGCCCCAGGTAGGTAGTGTTCTTTGGCTTCTGGTGAGAGCAACTAAAAGTCCTTTCTAGAAGAAAGCAGCTCCCTTAAATTTCTTCTGAAATTTACTAAGTAAATTCGGAGTCAAAGATCTCTAGTCCTGCTTGAAAATAAGCTGCAGCCATTCTATGTGGAGTGAGATGAAATCTCAGTGTTGTTTTCATCTGCATCTCTCGAATGACTAATGATGTTGAGCATTTCTTCATATGCTTCTTAGCTGCTCTTACTTCTTCCTCTGAAAAATATCTGTTCATTTCAGATGCCCATTTTTGAATTGGGTCTTTAAATTTGGATGGGCTGATTTTTCTGAGCTCTTTACATATTCTAGATAGTAGCCCTTTGTCTGAGGAACAGCTGGTAAAGATTTTTTCCCACATTGTTGGTTGCCTTTTTGCTCTGTCGGTGGTTTCCTTTGCTGTGCAAAAGCTTTTTAAAAGAATGAGGTCCCATTTGTTGATTTCTTCAGCCAATTCCTGTGCTATAGAAGTTTTGTTCATGAAGTCTTTCCCTAAGCCAATGTCTTCAAGAGTTTTACCTAACCTGTTTTGCAACAGGTTTAGAGTGTCTGTTTTAATATTTAGGTCTCTTATCCACTTTGATTTTAGCTTGGTACATGGTGAAAGAGTTAGATCTAGTTTTAGTCTTTGGCAAGTTAAAGCCCAGTTTTTCCAACACTATTTGTTAAAGAGGGTATTTTTCCTCTATTGAGGATTTTTGGCTCCTTTGTCAAAGATGAGGTGGCTCAGTGTATCTGGAATAGTTTCTGGATCTTCTAGTCTACTCCATTGATCCTGAGGTCTGTTACTTTGCCAGTACCATGCAGTTTTTATCACGGTGGCTTTATAGTACAGTTTCAGGTTCAGAGTTGTAATACCCCCCACCATGTCCCTGTTGCTTAGAAGTGCTTTTGCTATTCTAGGTCTTTTGTGGTTCCAGATGAAAGTTTGGATTTTTTTCTCTAGGTCTGTGAAATATGCTGTTGGAATTTCAATCGGGATTGCACTGAATCTGTAGAGTAGTTTTGGGAGTATAGGCATTTTGACAATATTGGTTCTTCCTACCCAGGAGCAAGGTATGTCTTTAGAATGGCTGCCATTTCAGATTCAGCCAGCAGCAAATGTTGGTGAGGCTGCAGAGAAGAAGGAACCCTTCTCCACTGTTGGTGGGACTGTAGGCTCTTACAATTCCTGTGGAGATCAGTTTGAAGATTCCTCAAAAAGCTAGGATTGGAGGTCCCATTTGACCTGGCCATTGCCCTGCTAGGTATATATACAAAAGAATTAAAAGACTCTTATCACAGTGACATATGTGCACCCATGTTTATAGCAGCTCAATTTGTGATTGCTACATCTTGGAAACAACCCAAGTGTCCATCAACTGGAGACCGGATAAAAAAGCCGTGGTTCTTCTACAGAATGGAGTATTACTCTGCCATAAAAATGATAAGTTTGAATCATTTCTACTTAAATGGACATGCCTTGAGGATATCCTCATAAGTGAAATAAATAGGGCACAGATAGGTACATATCGCATCTTTTCTCTGGTATGAGAAAATAAAGATGTAAATAAGTCCTAGAATTGTATGTTATATATTGTGAAATAGAAAATGCTCAATGTAAATAGGGTGAAGGGGGAAAATAATGAGATTATAACAAAAAAGAAAGGAAACAAATTTTATGTTTATAGGGGGGCGGTAGGGTGGATAAGGCTATGGGAAAAAATGAGAATTAAGTTGTGTCTTAATCCCCAAATGGGGATTTGTAATGGTACAAATACCCATTATGGAGTGCAATCCTGATGTGTATATGTAATGTACCAATAAAGATTTAAAAAAAAAAAAAACGAAATAAACTGCAGGACTGAGAGTCTGCAGAAACAACAAAACAAAAGAAAACAAATAACCCAAAGCCTAAAACAGATTTAAAACTCTGAAAAGACTTCATATACTAGGATTATCTGATACTGGATATAAAGCAGCAATATTTGTAGTATTTTAAGAAATAATACACTTACAAATACATAGAAATAACATGAGATTAAAAAAAAAATGAACAGGCAGATTGTGGAAAAAAACTCAAGGAAAATACTATATTTGCTGAAATAAAAGCTGTGTAAATTAGATTAGAAACAGTTGAAGAGGGAATTAATGAGCCTCAAAAGAGGTTTTTAAAAATGAACAGTGTAGTACAGAAAGGTAAAGAAAAGTAAGGCAGTGTGGCTGAGGGACAGAAAAGCTACAGATTTCTTCTGAGTCCCAGAAAGATAATGAGAGAAAATGGTAGGAAGTTATATTGGAAGTTCTTGTCCATGAATACTTTCCAGAGACAGTTTATAAAAGACATAAATGCCCGTGCTTCTCTGCTTGTAACATATAGGAAGATAAAGAAAGCACCGATAAGGATAAGGAGTGATAGTAAAAATTCTACTTTTAGACATAGGGAAAATTTGAAAAATAAAGATGATCTTAAAAAACCCCCTGAAAGAACAGACACATCATATATCAGAAGTAATAAACTGAGAGCCGACTTCTCAACAGCAACAGTGGAAGCTGGAATGAAAAGCTGTCTTCAGAATAGTACAAGAAAATGCTGTCACGTTGTATGCCAGAAAGAGTCATCAAGGAAAAGGCAAAATACACTCCCGGCAAAAACTGAACCTGGTATTACCATAGCAGACTTTTCCCAGGAGATTCCTTGTGTTTCAAAGAGAAGAAAGTGAGTTCACACTGGAGGGCTGAGAAGAAAAAACAAAACAAAACAAAAAAAACCAAAAAACCGACCCCCCCCCAAAAAAAACAATGAACACAGAAATTGGTAAACAAATGCATCAGTGACATTCATTAAAATCGACAGAGTTAAAAGATCAGCCCCTCACACACACCAGCCATCTTTCACAGCTCACAGCCTCATGGCTGCTGGGTCTGACACACAGGTGTAGAGCGTCTCCATCATCACAGAGTTCTGGGCAGCACCAGGTAGGGCAGGGAAGGAAAGGGCACTGAGGTGGTTTCTGCAGTGTGGTGACAGTAAGATGCTCTTATTTCTTTTATTTTTAAATGTTTAAGAAAAACTTTGCCAAAAATTAAGATATTTTTATAAGACATTCAGTATGGCCTGTATGAAAATAAGAAGAACTGTTTCTCCAGAGATGGGTGCAGTGTGGGGTGAGAACTGAGGGACAAATCACATTAACAAAGCATCGGCTTATGGAAAGGTTTTAACCTTGGCAATAATAATTTCTAATGTTTCATACTTTACTGTGTCCAGCTTCTTTCTAGGTAAAGGTCTAACATTTACTGCTTCAAATCTGTGTACATTTTACTCATCTTAAGTTAGTCTTTTTGTCTCTGTGCCTCTTTCTATCTCTATATCTCTGTCTCTGTTTCTGTCTCTGCCTCTATGTCTATGTCTATGTCTATTTCTGTCTCTCCATTTTCTTGAAGCCATGGACTCTTACATGCTAGACAAGCTTTCTCTCACTGACCTGCATCTTCACCTCTGTGTTGAAAAGTAATTAAAATAATGGCAGACCTGACCAATACTCTAAGTAAACTACACTTAATATGAGATTTTTTTAGCACCCTCTTAAATTACATAGTTTATTGGGCTTTGGAATTTACTTTCTATATTAAAAAGCTTAATACTTGTCATATATTATTAAAATGAGTAGTCATGTGACAGCCTTAGAATACAGTACAAAAGGACTGATAGCTCACTAAAGTTCACCAGAGCAGAGTGTTAAAGAAGCAAAATGCAGCAGATGGCTGTATTAAAAGCACAGGCCCTTGATTTAAAAGGTAGTAACATCAATCAAGTTATCTGGCCTCTCCACTCCTCAAGATTTTTAACTGAAGAAGAGGTATGATAGTAATTCCTACTACAGGACAGATATGAGGATTAATGGAAGACACTTAGCAAAACCGGTCTGTCTTAGTTTTTAAAAATTCCAGTACTTTAAAAAATGGTAAATCAGTAAATACCTGTGGTTGTGCATCAGCACCATTTGGGGACAGTTAAAAAAAATACAGATTCTTCTGCATTGTCCCAGACCACTGTGTCAGAGAGCTTGAGCTTTGTAATCTCCCTGGAGCCCAGGGTTTGGGACCGTGACTCTGGACTGGAGCAGCATGTTGGTCATATACCTGAATATTGCTCTGTACATTGGATATACATTTGAACATTGCTCTGAGTGTTTGTTGACTATGTGAGTTTTAAAGTTACTGGTCCCAGAGATTAATTCATGGATCTTCATTCCCGTAGTTTCCTTTATTTCTTGTCTTTACCAGTTTCCCTTCTTCCCAGTTTGAATTTCTGGACAGCAGGATTGACTCTGTGCTGGATAGCCTAGTTCTCAGGACTTTAAATAAATTAAATAAAATACCTTTTAAAAATAGAGACTTTGCAAAGACAGATATTTGGCATGTTGAAATTGAACTTGAGTTGAGTTTGTAAAGTAAATAATTCAACTATTTTATCCTCTAAAAAAATATCTTCAGGAAATGCTTCTAAAATAACTGATATTCCCCTTGTTAAAACTGGGATTGTTGTTGGATAGATTCCAGCATATGTTCTTTTTCTTAGGGGAAAAATGTGGGAGAATGTTCTACTCTATGCCAAAAAAACACATAGACTCTAATCCTTCAAACCTAAGAATACCTTCCATATAGTGGCATTTATTTGCTATATTGTAAAATGTGCCCTGGAGATTAAAATGAGAAATAAAATGTTTAGTGCTTTTAGATGAATTAGAATGTTCTTTTTAATCTTTGTGTGTGGAGACTTTGGTTATAAAAACTATTGTATTGTAGCATATGTGTATTTAGTATGTACATTTATATTTTGCATGGGTGAAGAATGACTTTAATATCAACAACATTAGGTAGGAACTATTTTAGTCTCAGGTCTCCAGCACATAGTGCTAGGTACCTGGGACACAGGGACTGCTCAATGAAAGTATTCTCAATGAATGAACTAAACAACAAAATAATCAAAACTAACAGCCACATCTGTCACTTGTCACTGATCAACTTTGTTATGAACTTAGTGTAAAGGTGATATTTACTGGGTAGGCTGATCAGACCTTGCCTGCTTGTCCTCATACCACCCCCCCAACCCCCGTCTCTCCCAGCTGTCAGCATCTCCTAATGGAGATGTCCTGCCCTGGGAGGAGCTGGGTTTCCTGTGCTCACAGTCCCACTTCTGGCAGCAGGTAAGTTTCTTCATAAGTGCTTATCAGATGGACACATACTCCCTCTTATTTCTAAAATACTTTCCAGATTGGCTTTAGCAGTAGACAACTCCATGAGAGAGTGGGTGATGGAGCCTTCTCAGTCCAACAAATGATAGAATTTTGGTAGGCTAAGTTTGCAGTCAGCAAGCCATGGGTTACAGAGGGGAGAGCTGGAACTGTGACCTCCGAATCTGTTGATATTTTTTCACCCCCTGTTCCACAACAGGCTTTGACACTTAGAGAATATTAGTTTCCTGCCTCTCCCTACTCACTGTCTGCTTACTTGGGTGTGTGGTGGGGAAAGTCACTGTGTGAAGCATTCTCCAAACCTCTGTGTCTCCTCAGCCACAAACTTTCTTGGGTACCAGTTTGGGTGTTTACCATCCTACTTCCTTTTCCTTCACTGAGATGGGAACCTACGGTGCATTCTTTTGAGGAAGAATGTTTATTCTTAAACTGGCTTTCATTGTTAAACAATTGTATTCACCTGTCTCCCAAATATTTTAGAATGTAAATTTGTTGATATTAAGGGCCTAAATTTTAAAGTCAAAATCTCACAGTTGCCACAAAAATATTCTCCTATTACTATTTCTTGCTTTGTTTTGTATCTGGTAATTTTGAGATAGAAATTTCAGCAGTGTTGGCTTGCTCAGCTGATATTTCTAGAATTAAGCCCACAAAGTAAAAGCCTGTGCCATTAGACTAGGGAAAAAAATTGCTGGCCAAAGAAACACTTATGGTTTCTGAATGGTGGCAGTATCAGGGTATACATTTTGAAAAAGTCATTCACTTGTGCCAGAGGCGGAATGACATACTGCCAAGGTTCCATGTAATGAAAAATTTCATAAATCTATGAATCTCATTGAATTCTCAATTCTGTTTAGTCTTCTCTTAAAGTAAGATAATTTCATGACTTCAGCAAGATCTGTCTAGCTTGTGACTGATAAGTCAGAGTTCATTCTGTCAGGCTGCTAAATTTAAACTTACCGTCATTATCTACAAATGACTTTAAAGAGTTGTCTGAATAATACTCCCCATGAAACTTTGATTTCATTTTGAAATATCAACAGTGCAATTCCTTTTGCCCATGTTGGACACTGACTTTTAGTATTAGAACTGAGGAATAGACAGAAATAAATAGGTGCTGATATTGTATTCCCTCCAGGATCTAGCCATTAAAATATATGATGGGAATTTGTTTTAACTTGTGTCTAGATGTTCCCTCAATGCCTCATGCAGTCATAGGCAAGGATTTTTCAGAGGTGGCTGGATCTAGAGTGTGTGATGTTAGAAATAATTCGTGGTTCAGTGCTAGGCTCAAGGGCACTAGGATTAAGGGTGTGAGTGCTACCTGCTCTAAGTAGTCTGGAAGGATAAAAGGGGCAGGGCAGAAAGATACTGTTAAGGCCCCTTGTTGCTTTTTCTACCTTCTATCTGTCTGCTGTGCCACTTGCCTTGTGACCAGCTGATTTTGAACCGAAACCCCTACGAACTGTGAGCTAAATAGCCTTTTCCCCTCTTTAACTTTGGGTGCCTGGTATTTTCTTTTAGCAGTGAGAGAAAAGTAAGATGGAATTTGGTGTAGAGAGTTGGCTTGTTGCTGTGATTGTACCTGACCATATAGTTTAGGAGCCTTTAGAGCTGGCTTATGACAGGGGAGGAGTTATGAAAGATTTGGAGATGCTGGCGGAAAATGTAGAACTGGAGGACCTGAGGCCATATTTGATATGAGATTCTGGTCAGAGCTTAAAAGACCAGAATGCTGTTAGAAGTGCTGCTGGTGAAGACTAGATTTTAGTTGAGAAGAAGGATGACATTGGGTTTGGGGTTCCAGACAGTGCGAGTGTACTATGACATGGCAGAAAGTTTATCTACTTTTTGCTCACGTCCAGAGACATTGCCTGTATCTGAGACTAAGGGTGGTGGACTAATAATCTTGCAGAAGAAATTTCAAGGCAGCCTAAAGTTAAGGCCATGGATGGCTGAAGTTGGGGGCTTTTAACCAGATTTATATTGAGAATTAAGAGCAGAGAGCACAGCAGAATGATTTAGCCAGAAAGGAAGTCCAGTAAAGCTGTGGCCTGCAAAGATAGAGCAGAGGAAGTCTTAATCACTGAGAAGGAACTGGAAGAATAGGAGAGATGGCCTGAAGACATCATAAGAAGCAGCAGGACTCCACCCTTTACAGCCTCAAAATTGCAAAAGTGAAAGACTGCTTTGTGAAGGAAGCCCCAGAGCACAATGTTCCAGAATGTCAATGGCCTAGGGAAGTTATTGCTCAGAGTTTGGATCAGAGGTACGGTACCCTTACAGCCAAGAGAGAAGGAAGCTGGCTACTGCTCCAGCTTGAAGCAGACCTTGGCATCATCCACCTGATGGTTTTAAGCCTAGGAAAAATGCAAGGGTTGTAGGGTCAGGAGGGCTCCACCTAGATTTCACAAGAAAGCCTGGAAGCCGAGGCAGTGTGTCGCTGAGAGGGCAGTGTATGAAGCTGAGTGTGAAGCTAACGGTATAATGGAGACCTAGAAGTTTGGAAGACAGGAATATGAGTCAACTGAGGAAAACTGCAAGGAGGAAGCAGAGCAAACCCCAGAGAGAAGCCATGCAAGCGCCGACCACCAGCAGTGCCGTAGGAGTGGAGCCAGCTAAATCTTTGGAGAGTTCACACCTTCTCACAGATTGCCTCAGGTGTTCCATATGGAACTTTAGGACTTAATACTTGTTCTCTTCCTTTTCTTTTGTATCTCCCCATTTTTACCTCTTGGAATGATAATTTGTCTTGTGGCATTGTATGCTGGAAGTGTTTAACTCTCATTTCACTTATACAGGGCCTTGCAGCCAAGAGTTTGCCTTAATCCTCAGAGACGTGGATTTGGACTTCCCAGCAGTACTGAAACTGCTAGAACTTTGGCAACTCTTAAGAGATGGACCAAATCCCTCTTGCATGTACAAGATCATGTTTTTGTGGGGTGGAGTCAGAGACAGAATGCTATGGTTTAAGCCTAGAAGATCTTCCAAAGCCTCATGTAGTTAGAGGTGGGGCTTTCAAAGGGGCTGGATCTAGAGTGCGTGATGCTGGAATTGATTTATGGTGCAGTGATAGGGTCAAGGACATTAGGTTTAAGGCTATGAGTTCTGCTATACTAAGTAGTCTAGATGGGATAAAAGGGGCCTAGGTGTCTGTTAAGGCCCCTTTTTTTCTTTTTCCACCTTCTGCCTGTCTGCTATGCCACCTGCCTTGGAGCCAGCTAATTGTGGACTGAAACCTCTAGAAACTCTGAGCTCAATATCCCTTTCCCTCTTTAACTTTGGGTGTCAGATGTTTTGTCTCAGCAGTGAGAGGAAGGTAGCTAAGATAGGATTTTAGGAGCAGTTTCGGAGTGAAAGCATTTTCTTTTTCATCCAGTGATGGCCCTCGCTTGTGGCAGAACAAAGCCATTGTGTTGGCTCAGCCTCTTACAAAGCTAGATCACATCATCTCTGATGTGGCCCTTTTTTTTTTTTTTAGCAGCTTCACAGTTCATGCTTTTGTTGCCCTGCTGCACAGTAGGGAATGGGTGGTGAGAAGTGAGCTCAATGAAGTCCTTTCAGGATGGCTTTCTGAGCTTGTCATAGCCATCTGTCTTCTTAGTCTCTTGGTTTCTGGTTGGTCACATTTTGTGAGGATCTGAGGTTTCTCTGGTATGACACAGACACTAGGTAGATACTAAGAAAGGAGTAGAGGAACGGAGGTGAACACTGTTTCAAAGAAATAATTATGAAGACAAGGAAAACACCTGCTTGTTCTTTAAGGCTGTATGAAACATAAAATAAGGGACAATCGGATTATTTTCTTTTTATTCTTAGGGACATTAATTTTTAAAACTGCTCATGTCTTTCCCTTAAGACTTGGGTCATCTTTTAAATAAGCAGCCAGGTCTCAATGCCATAAATTATTTATTTCTAAAACAAATGAGCACGCATCTTTCAGGTCTCTGGTGGGTGACCTGGCACAGGGGTAGTTTTATTTTTTGAAAACCTTTTGTCTCACTTTTAAATAGGAGGATTGTTCTGTTATCAACAGGTCTAAAACCAGGACCAGGACTTTTGGCACGAGAGGCAGTTTCTGTTGAGGACACCTGCCACCAGCAGACAGTGCAACTATTGTTCCTTTCCTTGGATAGATTCTGGACACAGCTGCATTGTTGTTGTTTTATAACCTGAGGTTGAATCTTCACTTTTTTTTTCTTCAGGGATTTCATTTGTAGTGGGACAGATCTTTGTCTAGTCTTTTGGTTTAGCTGCTATGAATTTAATACAGTATATGTTGTGTTCCAAGGATGCACGCAAGAGATGTAGTAGTGATGAAAAGAGCACTTGGTTGGAGTGACAGTAAATAACCCTGACTCACATCCCTGCTTCCTGACTGTGTGACTAGGGGAAAGTGTCTTAACTCCTTAGATCTGGGCTTCCTGGAGTAAGATTGTCAAGACCTCCAGCTTTATGCCCTATGCAGTTGTGCTTTGTATTTCTTGGGATAATAAGAGCACCAGAAATGGAGTGTGACAGGGATTCCTAAGGGTCCTGTGCCTGTAAAACCACGAAGTAATCCCAGGAGATGCTGTCTTAATTAAGTCACACGTGTGTCGCACAGCCAGTTGATGGAGAAGTTTGGATGAGATGTTCTCTCTGGGCCAGTTTCTACACTAAAAAAACCAGTTTACATTTCGCAGAAATACTCTTCTTCAACTTTGAACATATTGCTGCATATTTAGGTTTGAACTTCTTTCTTTTTTTAAAAAATGGCACAACATATATTGACACATTTGGTAACATTCATCATAGGGAGTTTGCACCTTTCCGTGGTATATCCTGCCCTCTTTTTCCCCTTCTGCTCTCACTTCAAGCCAGCTCTCCTCTCTGTGTACAAAAGCTTTGTTTCTATTTTCCTTCTGTTTTCACTTTTTCTTGTCCTTTCCTTCTTTTTTCCTTCTGTTCCTTTCTTTCTTGCTCCTCCTTTGTTCTCCTTCCCTTGTGAATATTTTCTTCCTAATATGTTACATTTATTCTATTTCTCAACATCTATTATACATTGTAGTCCTATTTCCATTTTGTTTCTTACACTAAAGAAACTGTGCAGTATTTAAACATGTGTGTCCCATTTATTTCATTTAAGAATATGATCTCAAAGTCCGTCCAGTTAGCTATAAATGTCTTAAGCCCACCCTGCAGATTAGTCCCTCATTGTATTAAAAAGAAAAAACCAAAAACCCACATCTTCTTTACCGATGGGCTGATGGGCACTTGGGCTGTTTCCAAGACCTAGCTATTACAAACTGTGCCACTATAAACATGCATGTGCCTGTATCTCTGTGGTAGGATGCTTTTAATATTTTTTGGAAGATACTACCAAAGGGTATCAATATACCAATAAGTGTACCAATAAATGTACCAATAAATGTTGTGCTATTTTCCAAAAAGAAAAAAAAGAAATGAAAAAGTTCAAGTCTAAATATGCAGTGACATTTTCAAGGCTAAAAAACAGTAGTTTCTGAGAAATGTAAACATTTTATTTACAAATGGAACCTCTAGGTTTAGTTTTTTGAGGAATCTCCCTACTGATTTTTCTCAGTAGTTGCACCAATCTTCATTCCCAGCAGAAGTGGAAAAAGATTCCTTTCTCCCCACATCCCCAACAGCATTTGTTATTGGTTGATTTCATGACAGCAGCTATTCTTTCTGGAATGAGATGCGATCACAGCATTCTTTTCATTTCCATGTCTCAAATGACCAGTGATGTTGAACATTTTTCATATAATTATTTTCTGTTTCTACTTCTTCATCTGAGGAGTGCCTATTCATTTCAGATGCCCATTTTCAAGTAGATTTTTTAATTTGGGGGGCTATCACTTAGATTTGAACTAATTAGCCCAGTGGTTCCAGCGCCTGCCTTGCAAGCATAAGGGCCCGGGTTCACTCCCCAGTAACCACATAACAATAATGTTGGGTGTGGAGACTCACGCCCAGCAGCAATCAGAACCACACACTGCAATGCTGGGCATGGTGGCTCACACCTGTAATCCCAGCACTTGGGAGGCAGAGGCAGGAGGATTGCTGAATTTGAGGCTTGCCTGGGCTACATAGTGAGCTCAGGGCCAGCCTGAACTACAAAGCAAGACCCCGTTTGAAAAATAAAGAACTACAAGTTGAGTATCCCTTATCTGAAATGCTGAGACCATAAATATTTCACGTTGCACATTGTTTTTGGACTCTGGAATGTTTGCATTATACCAGTGAGATATTTTGGGTCTGGGACTCAAATTTGATCACAAAATTCATCAGTGTTTCACATATACTTTATAGACATGTCCTTGAAGATAATTTCATATACTATTTCAGATAATTCTGTATTTGAAACATTGTTTCATAGTTTGGAATTTTCTACTTGTCCTGTCATACAAGTACTCAAAAAATTTTGTATTTTGGAAAAAATTAAAAGCATCATGCCACAGTGAGATATGTGCATCCATGTTTATAGCTGCTCAGTTTGTAATAGCTAAATCTTGGAAACAGTCCAAACACGCATCAACTGAAGACTGGATAAAGATATATTTTTTAAAAAATTTAAATGGAGTATGACTCAGCCATAAAGAATGATAAATTTGAGTCATTTATATTCAAATGGATGCACTTTGAGGTCAGATATATAAATGAAATAAATAGGACACAAATGTGTGAATATTATATTGTTTCTTTAGTATAAGAAACTAAAGGTATAAATAAGTTGCAGAATGTAAAATAGGTACTGTGAAATAGGAACAAAAAGTTCAAAAGGGAAAGGGAAGGGGGGAAATAAATAAGGGAAAAAATGTAATGGTAAAAAAATAGAAACAAAGCTAATGTATGTATGGGGGTGGGAGTTTTAGGAAGGGCAGGGGAATGAGAAAATGAGAATGAAGATATGTCATATACAGGTGTAAATTTTCAATGTTGAATGTGATTATAATGTATATATAAAATATACCAATAAAATCAATTTTAAAAAGTATTGTATTTTGGAGTGTTTTAGATTTTACATTTTTGTTTTGTTTTTTTTTTTTTTTGGATTGGGGACATTGAGCCTACACTGAGTTCAGATAAGGGAACACTTCTTAATTCATTAGCTCTGTTACTGCTATAAGAGGTAACCTATGGATAAGTTCAGTGATATAGCATGCATATTCTTTTTTTGTTTTATATTTTCACTGTCTTTAAAAACCTCAATTAAAAATTCTGATTGTATAAGCAATATATACATTAATTATAGAAAACTTAGAAAATACCCAAAAGGAAATTAAGTAGCTTCCAGGAATTCTGTCATTGACACTTTGATGCCTTTAGGTTA
>PVIR01035942.1:0-16131 GCA_004026965.1 Petromus typicus
GTTGTCAGGATTTCGTTTGTTCTCGAATTGTTAATAGTGTTGGTGTAAGTGGCCAAGTAGTTTCTGAATGTTCAGTGGTCTTAAAGACCTGGCTCTTTTTTACAGGACATTTTCTCCTGCACACATGTGATGATGAGTATCAGCCACCTCACTTCCAGATGCACGTGCTGCTTTTCTCCCAAATGTGCGTGTAAACCAGTATGTGTATTTCTACCCTGTGACGTTCTATGGTGACTACTTTGCAGACATATTGGTGACTTCGGAAACTTTCCTACAGGTGATTCGAGTGTGTGTATTGGGTTCATTTTGGAGCTGTACTTCCTGTGTGATGGAACCAAGCAAGAATTGTTGGAAATCCTCTGTATCAGGCCCCTTTCTGTATGGCACCGTGATTCTTCTCTCGCAGTAGTATGATCTCAGATATGGCTGTCTCTAGAGGAGTGATAGAAAGCTAGAGAAGCTTAAAAAGGAGGAAAACAGACCCTTTTTTTTTGTTTGTTTAAAGATAAATCCAGGAAGGAGGACACCTGCAGGCAGGGTGGTTATTGATGTTTCTGGGTTACTCATTGTGATAGTTGATCTTGATTGCCAGCTCAGTTGGATTAAGACATGTCTAAGGCTTCAGTGAAGCAATTTGAGGGTATGTCTGCAGGGGTGTGTCCACAGATGATTGGCACATGGGGCAGCAAACCAATGGAGGAGAACTACCTTGAATTGGGTGGCACTATCCTATGCGTTGACGGGATAAAAAGGAAGAAAGAGGAAGCCAGTCGGTACTTGTTTGCTCTGTTTTTTTCACTCTCTCTGCTTCCCGGCCTCCAGGAGATGAAGCAGCTTTGCTCCTCTCTCCTCTTCCACCACCTCCCTCCGAGCTCACAGCAATGGAATCAGCACACGGAAGTGAACTTTTCTTTCATTTCACTTTCCCACACATTTTGTCATGGCGACACAAAGCTGACCAACACACTCATCCTTATGTGGCCACTTAGAAACCATTTTTCATATGTTGGTGTTTTAGCACTTTTCTCCAAGAAACTTAAAAATAGAAACCAGATAATGTGCAGAACAGATCATAGCTCCTTCCCTCAGGGTAATGAGAAGCCTCTGGAAAACACGTCCATGGTGAAGTCCTGTGTTGACCCCCCGGGCTCCTCTCTGAGTCGGGTCCTGCTCATCTCAGATGGAGCCTCTTTCTCAGTGGTCTCAATCACTGTTCTTTCAACCCCCATCCCACCCCCTGAGGGGACTGCTTTTCTCTTCCAATGTCAGACATGGATATGGCTGTGTCATAATGGAACTTGTTTTCTATCTGGATATATAAAAGAAAAGTTCAGTGGTGTGTCTATGTTATAAATTTGCAGTCATTATTTAGGCAGGTGGATACTGAACTCTGGGGTGTGGAAGATGGGAAACCCCGGGCCATCTTCGGATCACTTCATCCATCCTGAGGGTGAACCTGTGTCACGCGTGCCACAACGGGCTGTTTGTATCATGTAAAACTCTAAAAGAGTCTCTATCACTGTTCTGGAATGTTCTCAGATATGCTGCTAAGACTTCCCAGATGCCTGAGCAGAAGAGTACATTCTACTTAATACTGGAGTGCTCTCGAGCCATGGTTTTGCAAGATAGAACAGATGCAGCTTGGTTGAGTTAATAGGTTTTGGTCCAGAAACACCTGAAAGAAGAAGTTAAATCTGGTTGCATTGGGGACAAGATTAAGACTCGAGGGAGAGTTGTGGTAATGAAAAATTACCATGTATTTCGACAGTATTGTACAAAGATGACTGAGGAAGTTGTCCTCCTGGGATGCTGAAGCCCCTGAGAGATCACTGAAGGGCAAGACTGAGAACTCAGCTAAGGCAGCGACAGAGCTGGCCATGGGGCAAAGGGGTGCATGGAAGGTATTGGGAGCCTGGATGAAGGAGAAAACTAAAATTTTTAAATGGAAGACTCTCTTCTACTGCTCTTAGTATTGCTTTCATGCTTTAGGGAAGAGTTTTTTTTTTTTTTTCCAGTAAGTGCTGTAAATTAAATGAGTTGACCTCACATGATTACATGATTACCTGCTTAGTAATCATGGACTCGAACTGTGTCACTGAAGTAGGGAATGATACCTTTTGTATTCCTTTGCCTGACAAAGTATTTCCAGAATGTTTCCCTTTCTACTGATTATATGAATTTAGCTCTTAACCGGGAGGACTCCATTGTCATCGTCATCATCATCGTCATCTTCATCATCATCATCTTCAATATCACTGTCATTAGATTTTGTCAGTCTGTTTTCCCTTTTCCATGGTAACATGTAAACCTAGACATTCTGTAGCATATACACAGTGGTCTGCGTATGTATGTATGTATGAATGTATGTATATACATGCGTGTATCTATCCTTGGGCATTGTATGAGTGTTGGATTTAGTTGAATTCTGAAGCCGCTGTATGAAATGGCTGCTCACCTGGTTCATGTGAGCAGATTTGGGACCTTGATTTGATCAGGTAAACTCACGGCTCTGCCCCAGCCAGCCTTTCGGCCTCTTCTCGGAGTCTGTGGAGGCCTTTTGTAAACACCCTCCATACTACCATGAGGCTTGAAGCACGGGAGAAGGCGTGAAAAGGCAGCTTTTTACTGGGGTGCTCACTTTCTTTGTGCATTGTTCATAACCACAGCGGTCTGTATTTGGAGTTCCTAATACACATCTGTCTGTACCCAGCACTGCTGTGTGACATGGCCAATCCCAGCCTCTACAGCTCACGGTGCCACGCAAGGTCCCAGCACAGTGCTTTCTTTCGTGCCTGGCTGGCCAGTGTCCTGCTTTCTAGACAATGTTGGGATGTCCACATCTCTACATCCTGCGTTTCTGGCAGGTGCTTGGCACTGTCAGACTGTAGAGTGGGTTGTCAGCCCGAAGGTTCCCTTTTCTGGAAGGTCCATTTGAGATGTTGATGTGAAGTAACTTAGGTTAGAATATGCACGTCAAAGGCAAGACAGAGCAGAAGACACTGCTACCCCTAACTTTTGAGTCTGAAGGTGTCTCTGTTATGGAGGCGTTCCAGATGGGGGCCAGAAAAGGACCGGGCTTGGGACAAGTGCCCCCATTTACCAACAGTTCAGCTCGGGAACGGTTGGAAATGGGCATGTGGAACCTGAAAGCAGAGGAAGCTTGGGGCTGCAAAGAACATATCATTTACATAGAGTATGCACTGGTTATAGATGAGAGAAGGGCCACGGGGACTGTGTATAGACAGGAGGACAGTCTATAGGAGACACACTTGCTGAGGGTGAGATAACCGCAGTGCCGGCTGGGTGGGGTGTGATGAAAGCTTGGACCTACACTCAGGCATGTAGAACAGTGTCTTGGTTTAGCTGGCACTTATTAGCTGATTAACTTCTTATCTGTCCCACCCTCTGCCTTCTAATTAGATTTAGCACATCTCAGAATATTTGTCTTTATTGGTATATAAAGTGGCATATAAGGTAGTGCTTTTAAAAGGGCTTCAAATCAGTAAGGAGCATCTGTGAAAAATGTTAGCATTTTGAGAGCTTGAAATCATTCTTTTTATGTTAATCAGCCCAGCCGTCAGTTCAGCCTGAGTCCTACGGGTGATTAAGAAGGCCCTGGGAATAACTTTTCCTGCTTAAGTGTTTCCAGGACTTAGTTGCTTATATTGAAGTCATAAAAATGGACTGTGAAATTAATTAAAATGACACATTTGGCCAGAAGAAAAGTTTTGGAACATTCACATAAGAAATTAGTTTAAATTGTACTAACCTGGCACTGGAAAAGCTGTTCTTATGGAGTCTGCATAATTATTTTAATGAGAGTTAGGTAATAAAAGAGGCTTGTTACAATTCTTTTGTTGCAAGAGATACTAAAAATACCTCGAGGGCTTATTGAATTTGAATTAAGAGCCCCGATTGTCTGTTTGTTCTGGTCCGGAGGTCAGGTGTGTTTAGTTCACTTTTGGACAAGGGAAATAACATCATTTCCTCTGGGCCTTCTGCTTCCTCTAGCCCCTTGTCCTTGACTGTGCTTTGGGTTCAGATTTTGCTGCTTTTGCTTTTCTGAATATCTCTGGGAGTTTGCTGGTGTGTTTACCACCTTCTCCCGCTTCCCTTCCCTGGGGGAAGGAATTGCTTTCTTGTTAGACAGGAGACTGTCCAGGACGACTCCTCCCGACACTATTCCCTGGGCCTCCCAGGGAGTGAGTCGTCCTGGCCTCTTCCTACCTGTCACCTCTGAACACCTGGGGCCTGCGATTGCACACGCCCTTGCCCTGCTCCCCATGCACTTTTCCTGGAGTTGTTAAGGGGTCAGGGCAGCGGAAGCCTTTCTCATTTCAGTAGTTGGTGAGATCAGGCCCCTGGCAGCAAAGGCTGATAAGGAAGTGGAGTCAGTCTTGGCCAAGCCCAGACAGATGAGAGGAGTGTTCCCTGGTGCCGGTTTGCTCCTGCCTCAGTCTTTTGCGGACCTCTTTTCTTTGAAGTTTTCGGAGGAAGTCCTCAGCGGCTCAGGGGATTACTATGAAATTCCAGAGAGCAGTTTCCAGGTCCCTAAGGCAGATGTTTCCTCCATACTGTTTTCCAGGCTGAAGCCCGGTTCCCTTCCTTCCTAGAATAATTTAGACTATGCTTCCTAATGCCTATGTGTAATACCTGGATTTTTGTAATCTGGCCTCAGAAAGGAGGTGTCCTGTGTCTGCGTGTACGTGTGTGTGTGCGTGTGCGTGTGCGTGTGTGTCCTGATAAATTCCGGAGCAGGAGGGCTTACTTTGGATGAGTAACTCTCAGATGGTGACCTGGGCCAGACTCGCTAGAGGATCTCCACACATCTTGATAATACATTAGTTAGGCACACAAGTCGTACAAATAGAACTTCTAAAATCTCAAAAGAAGGCTTCCCCTTAAGTTTTGAATTATGTTCTATAACTAGCATGGGAAATTTTCAAATAAAAAGCTTTGCTTACTAAATTTGATGGTGAAGCTGAGGAGTTTTAGCTAATTGTGCAGGAATTTCTGTCTTTTAGAATGTTATAACACACGCAAACCACTATATGTATACAAAACATTCCAATACTGTGACTTTTGTCCCTTTGTAATGGTGACATTTGACTGTCAAGATGTAGTTTTTGAGTGAGCCTTTTAAAAAGAATGAGAGCCCTGATGTACATGGAGCTAGGTCCATGTCTGTGTTGGGTCATTGTTTTGAAAAGTCGCATGGCTCTACAGGATAAAGACATTTTCTTTGGCCGTTTAACCCCTGACTTCTGAGCTTTTATTTGATGCTTTTAATCTTGCCAGTCCAGAACAAAAGTCATCTCAAGTTGATTGATTCAGGATGGTATCACTCCTATTTTGTAGCTGATAGATAGTCTTTTTTCAGTGATATACCTGAAAGAAAGCAATGTGGCTACTTCGGTGTAAGATGTGAGAAATTAAATGTCGATAAAATACTCTTACAAAAATAATAACTAATTTTAAGGATAATTCTACCATGCAGTCTGATACATGCCGTGTCCTAGTTTAGCATCTTTCTTATGTTAAGCTTTCTTTGGGTTTAAATGTATTAAAAGAAAGATACAGTGCCTTTTTTAAAAAATCAGTTGTTTTTGCATTAGACTCCTATCAGTGGTATGTATGAGTCTTGCTTTTTTATCCATTCTAACATGCCCTGCCTTTTATCTGAATTTTTTTTTTTTTTTTTTGCCCATTAACATTTAATGATTTCTTTTCCAGGGTTCGCTTAGTTTCCTTCGTAATTATTTATTTTCTGTCTGCCCCTCTATTTTTGTTTCTTGTTTCCTGCTCTCTTTTGGATTATTTGAATTTTTTATGACTACTTAAATGTTTTTCATTATTTTTGCTGTAGCTCTTTGTGTTTCTTATAGACGCTGTTATAGGAATCATTATACATTTCTTTAACTTTTCAGAATATACACAGAGTTATTAGTGCACCACTTGATATGAAGTGTAGAGACCTTGCAACCCTCTAGGTGTATATAGTCCCTTACAGGAGGATTCATAGCTTCATTTTCTCTCTTTACTCATTCTCCTGTGCATTTTGCCCACAGTTATTTATTTTGAAAAAGGCTTACTTCAGTTCTCTCTTCGCCGCCCTGAGGCTTGGGTTGTTAGGAATATTCTAGGGTGCTGGCTGCAGGGAGATGGCCGTGTTGTGAAAATAAGTTAATTTGTTTTGCTTGCACTGGCTCAGGGGGAGGGCAGAGCACTTTCTAAGATAAAAGCACAGGTAACTGTGGAAACTTTAGGCTCCGGAAGTTTTCCCTGAGAGAATAGTATGGAAATCTGGTGCGATGGTATTGCACTGATTCACAAGGCAATGTTTTTTCCACGTGGGCAAAAGTTTGCTTGTAAATTAAAAATGTGAGGTTTTTGTGAGGCATGGAGGTACCTATGAAATATTTTACAAGGAAGGCTCAAAGAATGATGCTTCATACAAAACAAAGTTGAAAAGCCCCTCCTAGAAGTTCCTTTTCCTTCTCTCCCAGCCGTCTTGTGGACTCCTCAGCCCTTGATTGGGTTCAGTATGGACTTAGAACTTGAGGCATTGTTTTTTTTTCTTTCTTTTCTTTAAACACATGCTCTTTTTGGTTACTTAATTTAGAAATACTTAATTTTTAGCAGTGAACCAGAGCTACAAACAAAGAGAAATAGTGAAGGTTTGTAGATCTCAATTGTAGATGAGAAATTTGAGACTGAGCTATTCTAAGAAGGCTGAGTTCAGCAAGGGAATTTCCCTGATGTGATTAGACAGTACTGCAGGATTCCGGGTTTGAAGGCAAGGGGATGCCATTTTGAGAGCTTAAGAAGGAAAACATTTGAAACAGAGGGGCAGAATCAGCCACTTTAAGTATGATCCTGCTATTTTCCTCTTGAACTCTGGCCACAGAGACCCCTCTTATCGGTCCTTAGGATGGACTAGTCACGTTTTGGAGGGGGATTTCTCGGTGACCCATTAGGGAAGAGCCAGAGAGGCTGAAACAGCTCTGCTCAGGAGAGTGGGCCCTGTAGGTCCCGATGCATTTGGTATTACAAACTCAGCGCTTTGTCCCGGAGGTGAGACAAACTTAGCAAGGAAATTGCAGGGTGGGGAACATGGGTGTAGAAGAGCAGCCTTCCCGTTGCCACCCGTAACCATGGAAGCAGAACCACTGTGATGAACATCCTGGGCAGAGGAAGATGCCAGAGGAACATAAGTACCAGCTGGGCATGCGAATGTGCATCCCCACATTCCACTGTGGCAGAAAATAACAGAGGAGTCCCAACCGACCTCCCGGAGCCTGAAGTGTTAGGTGCAGCTGCTTGGAAGCCGTGGACACACTTGGTGCCAGGGAAGCCTGGCTCCCACTGGAAGTGAGGGGGCCGCCCAGAGACACCCGGGCTGCCCCTATTCTTAGAGCTCAACTACAGGACGGACGACGTGGATCACTCTGCACGCTTGATGTGGCAGGACAGACCGTGCCTACCGCCTGACGTTATCGTCCTCGTATTATAATTAACCGTTTATTTCTGTGTGTGGTAAATAACAATGCTGACATGGTCACAAAATAACGAGAAGCACATGGCTCACAACTGGTTCCAACTAACAACTTCTCTAAAGACTTATTTAGATTCCTTAATTATAGAGAGGTCTGGAGGCCTGGCATGTGGCTTCGGTTTACAGATATAAACGTAAGCCTGGGGCCTGGGTGCAGCTCATGTTGGCAGGGCGGAGAGAAGCCAGATCTAGAGCTTATGTTCATTGGGGTCCTCCTCTTGGTCATTTCAGAAAGCAGTCTTATTCCAGGTTTGTAAGAAGTAGGTGTGGTGACATTTATCCTCCTCCTCCTAGTGGACAGTTCAGTACATCACCTGAGGTTTCCCAGGGCCGGAAGTACTTTCATGTTAAATTTTAGGGCCCACCTGAAGTTAGTGGTTCTCCAGAGGCTGGAGAAGATGAATTGTATCTGAGCCATTGATGTCTGTTGAGAATCTCTGTCCGTGAGATGAATGAGGTCCCTTCTTTGGAGACAGTAGTTCAGCACTGTGTCCTCTGTGTCTTGGGATTGAGCCAATCTTGGGTCAAAAATATTCGGGAAAAAACTCTACTAACCATCTGGTGGCTTTCTGCTCTTGTCATTTACCTTGCATTAGGGATTAGGTGTCATCTAGAGATGACTTAGGCTGTCTTAGAGGATGAGTGTAGGTTGAACACTTAGCCATTTTGTATAAGGGGTTAAACACTCACTGATTTGGTCTCCAGGGAAATAGGGTGGAGGGACAAAGGTGCTGGATCTGTGATCTTTAGTCACCTCCATGCCGTGAAGGGATGACTACATTTCTACCTGGACAGACAAGCAAAAAGAAAGTGTTCAGCTTAAGTGTTTTGACTTACAGTAAGCATACTCAGAGTCATTTGGAGAATGTTGGCTCCCTGTGTGTCTGTCTGTCTGTCTCTCCCATAACATTGGTCAGGTTAGAAGTAATTTTCCATTACTTTGGATCTGGTGTAAGTATAAAGGTAAATTGCAGTCTGAGGATTGTGGACTGTGGCCCCTACTGAGCGACCCAGGAAAAGCTCAGCTGGAATGTGCTTTTCTGCACTGTTTGATGAAGATGAGACTGAAAGTGACATATGAACTACTGTGTCGAAGGAGGTTGGTGGAGAGGGAGGAAGGCTAATAAAATCCAACCCGTGCTTTCCTTCCTTGTAGGACACTCTTAGAAGAAATGAAGTTTCAGTTGTTTACCATGCTTCTTGGAGCTCATACTTGTAGTCACTTTGTTTTCACTTAGAATCCATCCATTCTTCTATCTATAATTTACCATTTATTACATTTTGTGCGTGTAGCTCTGTGTAGAGAGTGCTTGGATAGGAAGCCTCTGCCCTTGAGGAGTCATATTCTTATATTCTGCCAGGAGGGAAAAGGTAATCAAGAGCACAAAGGTGTGCTGACCTTACTCAGGGCTTGACACTCTCAAGACGTCTTCATACACAATCCACACAGGTGGCTTCGTTCTGCCACTTGGTGAGTGAGCTGAAGTTCAGCCCAGGCCAGTGACTTGGTGTCGGCCACTGGAGCAGGGGACTTGTTGGTCTGCTGCCTAGGGAGGCAAAGTCTCTGCCTCTATGTTCCCCTTTGCTTCACCATACCTCTACTCAGGGGTGCACAATAGGGGTGATTGCTTCCGCCTGGGGATCGGGACTGCCAGAGAGGCCCCGGCTACTGAACCCGCGTGGGGCTTGAGCAAGGCTTTGGTTCTGTAGAGAATAGGCGGCCAGGCTCTGGGGGCAGAAGGACATCAGTGGGTACTGTTTGGATGCACAACAATAGGCACTGTTACGTGTAAAAGACCCTGAGAGCCAGATATTTTCATTACTTTTTCTTTTTATCTGTCCTTCTCATGCACTCATTTGTCAGAGGCGCTTGGAGTTTCCCTGTTATGTGAAAGACCACACTAACCTGGGACAAGATGTCTTCAGACAAGAGGAGGGTGGGTCTCCTGTTGGAGCTCACCATAGTCACAGTCCAGCCAGAAAATAAAACGTGGCTGGTCCTGATCACCTTGAAGATGCTTAATTTGGAACTGCTTATCTCTCTTTAAGACATTGCTCCTGCCTGGTCCTTACACTTTCCCACTGGGAACCCAGAAATGCGCCTAACCCTTCACCTCTGTGACATTGTAGCCTGTGTTTCTGCCTCTGAGCCCCACGCCTTGATGACTCATTCTTCCGGACTGTCTTTTCCACCTCTGGGAAGACCCATTGAAAGCCTTGTCTTGATAGGCAGTGCTTGGTTTTTTATTATTGGACTTACTGACCACATTTCCCATATGTTTCTTTTTTTTTTTGAGACAGGGTCTCACTTTTGTAGTTTAGGCTGGCCTTGAGTTTAGCCTTGAACTCACAGCAATCCTCCTGCCTCTGCTTCCCATGTGCTGGGATTACAGGCGTGAGCCACCACGCCCACCACTGTGGTATGTAGTTCTGATTGATGGTGGGTGTGAGTCTTCACATCCAGCATTGTATGTGGTTAACAGGGATTGAACCCGGACCCTTGCACTTGCAAGGCAGGCACTGGAACCAGCTAAATCCCTGACCCTGTTTCTTTACTTTTGACTGAGCGCTAATGAAACACATTGAGTTTTATCTGTACATTCCAAGCTTATTCTCAACACATGATACACTCTTAATAAGTACTTGTTAAAGAATGAATTGCAAGAGAAACTTGACCTATTCTAAATACACTCGATTGTCAGAAGTACTTTTCAGTCAGCTAGAAAGGCAGGATTCACCTCATTCGCACATGCGGGACTGGCCTGCCTCCTTGGCAGGGAGCCCTGTTACCCAGGGCTGGTAAGAAGCCAGCGCAGGCCTTGGAGAACCACGGCAGAGCCAATGGTGTTGGTGTGCTGGAGTAGCTCTATCTGTAGCTTCGTGGTGGTACATCAGCTATTTGGTAATTTGGTCGCATTTTTCTGATGTTTGGAAAGATTTTTCTTCATTGTATTAGAATTCCATGAATTACCCTGAAAAATCTCATTACACCTGTGCAATCATGTGATATGCAGTATTTTCTCCTTGAATATCTGTACTCTCTACCTGACTTACAACAAACAGCCATCCAAATAGTGGGGGTGTTAAAAAAAAAAAGCCTCTCTGTAGAGTATAATAAATAGGCCATTTTGGTTCATAGAACGTGCATGTGACGATAATGTGGGCACATGGGATGGATGTACTGATTATTTCAGGAATTTAAAGACAGTCAAATGTGATGTCTTGCTTACTACCTAAAGCAAATTGGAGTGGTCTTTGAAGAATCTGTCATAGCGATGCGCATGTGCCATAGGTCTGAGTTCTAAGATCTTTCCATTTCCCTCGCAGCTTTGCCCTGTCAGATGAGGCCTATCGATCCCTCCGGGACCAAGACAAAGACCAGTGTATTCTCATCACTGGGGAGAGCGGTGCAGGAAAAACAGGTGAGTGGGCCGTTTACCCTGTGAAAGACAAATGCTGCCCAAGACAGGTGAGTCCCTGGTGGCGGCTGCCAGTGCTGGGGGACCTCGGTCTCTCTCATGGGAGACCCGGGACAGTTTGGACCTCTAAGGTCTCATGCCCAGTTCTAGGCTTTTGCAGCGCATATGCCCAGTGCTTAGAGAATTCAGCTTCCCCCGTGGTGCTGAAGCCTGTCTGGGGATCTGCTAAGAATGAGAGGGGAGGGCACCAGAAAATGCCGCATTTCCCTCTGTCTCCAACTTCCCTGCTGATGCCTAAAGACCTGAGATCCATCCTCCTCCCTCCCTACCTAAGTTTCTCTTTCTTTTCGATGTTTGGCAACCTCGCCATAAAGCACACTCCATGGAAGGTTATGCATCTTCGTGTCTGATAACAGCATTTTGTTTGCTTTGTGGTCTGAGGTGAGCAGTGATCTCGTGCCCACGCCTGGCTCCCTGGAGGAGTCACAAGGGCTGTACCCTCAGGCTGCACACTGGACAGAGCCACAGCCACTTGCCTGGCTGGCTCAGTGGAAGAGGAGAATGAGTTGGGGAGTGGGATTTCCATCAAGTGTGTCTGTAAAATGTTTTGTTTTCTAGATGAAAACTTCATTATTGATCATTTCTTGTACTGTGGAAAAGTTGGAATTTTGGATGTTCCAGCTTGCAGGGCTGTTATGCTGTCAGGCTTAGATATTTCGAGGCCCCAGTGGTGCAGAGAGGAAGGCCGGCTACCTGACTCTGCCTCACCTTCCTGTGGCCAAACTTGGTGATTTCTGTCAGCGAGGCCACCGTCACCTAGTTGTTGAGCTAAAAGTATAAGTTGCCGTGATGCCTTCCTGTCCTGTCTTTCATGCATCCATCTCTCATTCTGTCAGAGCTCTTCCTAGGCTGGGTCTCAGGCCAGGCTGCTTCGTGTGTGTGTGTGTGTGTGTGTGTGTGTGTGTGTGTGTGTGTGTGTGTGTGTTTCTGCTTGAGGACGGTTGAGCCACCTGCCGTGTTGCCCTCGAGCACTATTCGTGACAGTTTCTTCCTGCTGACTTGCTGTGTGTCCCCTCCTGTCTGTCCCTGTCCCTTTCACAGTTGACCAGTCCTCGGCTATTTGGATCTCTTTTACTTGGAGGAGCCTTAACAGGACACAGGCGTCCTGAATGCCCTCACCCTCCCTGTCACTTCATGAGGAGTGAATTTAATTCTTAGAAGGAACACAGCTTTTCTGCCTGCAGTTTAACCAAGGAACAGTGGCCTGCCACACAAAGCTGTACAGTGTGCATGTGTTTATATCTCTTGCTTTTTCACCTTTAAAATGATAAAGTGCTTTCCTTTTCTGTCTCGTAAGAATGAGTTACTTTACTTTCTAGCACCTAACAGTGCTTTGAAAATTAAGGTGAAGGAGAGGAAAGGCAGGGCCCGTGAATGTTCCGTCCTTGACCAGAGGCATTGGTACTGGCTCTGGATCTCACTGGACCCCATCCTGTTTTGTCATACCTCCAAACCCACCTGTTCATGTTTCATGGCTTTGTTTTATTTTCACCTGAGAGAAGAAGAGATGGTAATATGTCCAAGTTGCTGAGTCCCCTTGGCATTTCTGCCCCTTCTTCCTGATGATGACTGCTTGTGTTTGGAGGGTATTCTGAGTGTGGGTTCGCTGCCAAGTGAGTCAAGGGGTGCAGGCTGCAGTCACTGGTGTGTGTGGTCCCGGCTGGCTCTGTGGTTGGCCCCAGTGATGAGCGGGTCGCTGGCTGTGCGGAACGTGCCCCTCAGAGCTTCTGGTTGTGCTGCGTACTCCTGCTTCTCCCTTATTGCAACCTGAGTGCAGGAGGTGGTAGTTGCTGCTTTTATGTCACATTCTCCACTCTCTGGCCAAATCCAGTACACAGAGCTTGTCTTTTTTTCATAATTTTCTCCTTGTCCTCTGCTCAGTGACTTATCCTGCTCATAGGCTCAAGTGTCCCAGTTGCCACTTAGAATCCTTTTCTCTCCATCTGCTCCCCTGGCCCTGGTGCCCATCATCAGCTGGAGAATAGAAGCCCTGTCTCATGAGCAATTAGCAGCCGACTGTGCAGAGCTGGTCCCTCGACCATACTTGTCCAGGGCCACTGACGACTTGGTCTTGTCCTTGAGCCACTCCGCGCCTGGATCTCACGATGAACAGTGGTTTGGTGCCGTGGCCTGAACCCAGCGCTCGGCCCTATGTGCTGGAAGGTGGTCCCGTGCGCAAGCTGTGCCTTTCCACGCGGACTCAGCCATGCTGTGGGGATCTGCTCTGTTTTTGCGTTAGATCTGATCTCAACAGCATTTTCTGCCTTTCTGTTCCCCATCTTGCCAACTTGTTCCTAGTTTTTTCTGCTTTTCTTTCATTTTGCAATCAGTGGTAGAAAAATTGCTTCAAATTTGACTGTGATTTTAAATTGTCCTTGGATCCTAAGGCTGAATAGAGTCTAAGATTTGTGCATTGTTAAGTATCATCGTATGACGACTACTTACATACAGGGAGTGAAATGAAGGAGATGCTATGGCATGAGGAATATAGAGAGGGAGGTTTTATCTCAATTCTAGGGGAGAAAAGACACCAGACCACTTTTGAAATATCATATTATCTCACCCACACATTTAGCAATCTTGGTTTTGAGTTATTAAAATCTGGTGTTAATGAGTATGTGGAAGAAGAGACAACATTTATTGAGAACCTGAAATGAGCTCTTCATGGAGTTTTGCTTCATTTATAATCGAAACTTAATAGTTGATATAGAACCACCACATAGCATGTCGGAGGGCTCGTTTTATAAGAAGTAATTAATTTAACTAGGTCATAAGTCCCCTTGGCAGGTGGTGGTATGATTGGTCTTAAACATGGGAGACACTCATAAGCTGCAGGGTTATATAACGCGGGCGCTCGGGGTGAGGTGTGAACGCTGTCTGAGTCCTCTGGTGTGCTATTTAATTCATCACTGCTGTGCTGAATAAAAAATTCATCACACCTCATAAAAGCACCCAAGTATGTCTAGGCAGCGAACTCTCGGTTCACTAGAGTAAGGGCGGATAATTTGTGGCCAACCATAAAAGCATGGCTGGGGGCAGGGCAGGGAGGCAGCACAGGAGGGAACCATCAGCGCTGCGTTTTTGCAAGGACATCAGAAGAAATCTCTCCGCCTCACAAGGTCCTAACATAAGAAAACATTATGAATTATTTGGTTTCTAACTTCACAGTGACATCAGTTTCTAGGAACTTGTTGGCCATCTGCTAGGAGCGGTAGGCAGCCTGTCTCTCTCGTGAGGGCCTGTGGTCCAAACCCCACACGACCTCGTCCTACTTCCGTCTGCCGCAGTTCCCTCCTCGTCAAGGATAGAGATGCCACTGACTTACGCAGCCTGAGCGCCGACAAGCATTTCACTGCCCCAAGAAAGTGGAACAGCCCAGTGAGCTCAAGGCCAGATTGGAGCAAGCTTTTGCTAGTTTCTTCCCCCTGTGAGCCAGGCCCCTTCCAATCCCGTTTTATATGAATCAGTCTGAGGTCTGGCCTTCTCTCAGAAGTAGGTGACATCCAGGGTCATTTCAGGGAAAATGTCCCCAGCCAGGACTCACCATGTAGCAAAGGCTGCTTTCTCCTGGCAGGACTCATGCTCTGTTCTTGGGTTGAATAGTTCATGGTGTCCGGTTGGGTCCATCTCACTGAGGGGCGGGCAGCCCTCAGACACAGCATGCCAAGAAGGGAGACTCTCTGAGGAGTGGGCACTTGCCTTGCTGTTCACAAAGGTGACAGGTTGGCACAGGTAGTCTTGACTCCAGGTGTCAGAACCGCCAGACCTGTGTGAGCTCAATCTATAAAACAAGTTGTGTATCTTAAGCAAAGATACAGAGCAGCATAAAGATGTATGCATGTGTCTGTGTATATATGTTTGTGGCTCTTTCTAAACACTGTATGGCACATATGACATGGTCTGTGTATAACACACATGATATTCCATGTATCTTTGAACCTTTTCATAGCTATTTGCTAAATTCTGGAAACTTTGACTTCTGAGAAACATTGAGAAAAGGGAAGAAAGCTCACAGTAAGCTGTGGTTAGACTCACACCTTTTCTTGCCTGCCCCATACAGAGACTGAATCCACATGGAGCCTGCTTAATTCACACGCATAGATTTGATCTTAGGAGTGGGATTTCCCGAGTCACAAAAAGTCTTTATTGAAATGTTTGTTTCTTCTTTTTCATTTGCCTACTACCATTTCACAATGCTTTCATTAAAAAATTATATATATATATATATATATATATGAATTCATATAATTTTGATTGTAATACTTATGTAACAACATATATGTATCATACAAAATGTAGTATAGAGAGCCAGAGAAATGGAATCTGAAATTATTCTTACGCCTGCAGGACTTTAAAATCCCCAAACTTATAAACTGTCATCTATAACTTCTTTCTATTGTTTTTAGAAATTAATTCTGGGTTAGATATTCTAATTCCAAAAGTATTTCATTAGAGGTCATTTGTTTGTTACTTCAGAATATGTATTTAACCCTAAATGTCTTACCATGTCTAGTGATCAGAATATTTATTCTCAAAAGATTTCATATTTTGCTTGTTCAACTTCTGGCAAATTTTAGATTGCAAGTTACAGTCAAATATATACATGTATCTGTGCCTCGGGGAGAATGATGGACCAGAAATTGATTTAAACCATGCTATTACATTTTGCGAATTTTAAATGCCAGTAATTTAATGGTTTGATTCAAAAACTAAACTTTGATGGCTGATATTCAATCCTTTTCATTTGCAGAAGTTAATATGTGAAGATTTTATTTGTATAAATATGTAAAGTTTTGAAAACAGATCCAAATTTATTTGAACTTTAGCACTGAGGAGCCTAAAGGAAATGAAACAAAGTCTCATGAGCTGGCCATGATTTCCTGTTCCCAGCATAAGGAAATATGAAAACCATCCGCTCAGAAGGGCTGGACCTCTGAACTCAACTTTCCCATCTCGCTAGAGCAGCAACAACTCTCATAAACTTTAGGGTCGAGTATTATGTCGGAGAGAGACCATTAACGGGTTGGCTCTTGTAGGCACTATGACTTTGTTTGAAAGAAATTGTCTTTAATCCTAGCTTCCAAAAATGAATTATTA
>PVIR01035943.1:0-16129 GCA_004026965.1 Petromus typicus
TCCATAATGGGGATTTGTACCAGTATAAGACACAACTTAATTCTCATTTTTTCCCATAGCCCCACCCACCCTACCACCCCCCCATATATATAAAATTTGTTTCCTTACTTTTTTGTTACAATCTCAACATTGTCCCCTTTCATCTTATTTTACATTGAGCATTTTGTTTGTTTTTTGAGACAGATCTCGCTTTTTAGTTCACGCTGGCCCTGAGCTCACTACGTAGTCCAGGAGAGCTTCAAACTCACAGAAATCCTCCTACCTCTCCTTTCCAAATGCAGGAATTACAGGCATGAGACACACCCAAAGAGCACTGTGGTATGTGGTACTGATTGCTGGTGGGGATGAATCATCAGCCCTCCATTGTTGTATGTGGTTTCCAGGGATCAAACTAGGGTCCTTGTGCTTGAAAGACAGGCACGGGGACAATTGAGCTAAATCCCTGGCCCCTACAAAGATAGTTTTAAACTCATGAATTTAGTACGTATTTCCATCTAGATTTGACTTATCTAATTTCTTTTATCAAAGCTTTACTGTTTTCAGTGCACAAATCTTTCAACTTTTGGTTGAATTTATTCATCAGTGCTGTTTCTAGTTTGGAAAATTAGGCTGGAACTAAATTGTTTTATTTCCTCTATGTTTGCAGTGTATTTTTGTAATCAGGTAAAAAGATGTATCTTTTTGTTCTTTATATGCTCGGTTGCCTGGGTTACATGACCCCATTTCTTACTTTTTGACTTTTATTGAGATAGTCTATTACTAAAGTTAAAAAATATAATTGATTAATATTAGCTTTGTGTCCCACACAAATTACTGAACTTGGACCATTTTTAATAAGTTGCACACATTTTTAAATGATGTTATTTGCTTGATTATTGTTGAGTTTATGAGTTCCTTGCATGTTTTAGGAAACAATATTAAACATTCCTTCAGTAAATATTTTCTCATTTTATTAACATTGTTTGTTATCTTTTCTTTTTGCAAAACATAAATTCTTACAGTGAAGACTAACTTATTTATTTCATTGTATATACCTTTGGTACTATACTTCAAAAGTCACAATAGATCTCAATATTATGTGAGCTTTCTATAGTTTTATCATGTAGTAGTCTTAGTTTTGCACTGTGTATTTGTACACATAATTTGTACACATATCTTCATAATGAGATAACTTCTGTGAAAGTACATCTTTTCTTACACATGTTACAGGTGTTTTAGCATCACATTTATTTAAAAGACTATACTTTCTCCTCTGTATTATCATTATTTTTTCATTAAATATTATATTATTATATTTATCTGATTCTCTGGATTCTCTGTTATTGTTCACTGATATATTTTACTGTTAATTCATAAAATGATAGCATCTTCTGTGCTATAACTTTACAGTATGTCTTAACTCAGTATTGTCAGTCCTACAACTTAATGTATGTTTTTTTGTGAAGAATATGCTTTAGAGTGAAATCTATGTAATTCTACTTCCCTTAACATAATAGTTTGAAGATTTTTCTATATCAGAGCGTGTATACTACAGTACCTACTTTTACCAAGTCAAATAATGTTCCCGTGTGTGGATATACATCATTTTGTTATTTGTCAATCAATTGATGGGCATGTTAGTATTTCTCAAATTTTGGTTATTATAAAAAATTTTGGTTTGACATTGATGTATAACTGTGCAATCATATGTTTTCCCAAATACTGCTTATAAGCAAAGCTCTCTGTCATATAACTATATTTTTAACATTTTAAAGAATTACAAAGCTATTTGCAAAGAGGATTCATTATTTCACGACTTTAAACACAATGTTTATAGGTTCTAACTTTCCTATCTTTACTGATCCTTGTTATTTTCTATTTCTATGTCCTATGACAATGCAAATTTGTGAGTGTTGGAGAGCATGTTACTTGTATTTTTCTCAAGTCTTCATAATATAATAATTTAAGTTCTAAGTTTACTATGCTGGAGGTTTCTATTAGATTCATCCATTTGAATAGTTATAGGGACATTAAACCATCTTTTTTCTCACCTAGACCTCATAGAACATTTAAGATAACCTGATCAACTAGCCCTTTCAGGGTAAAAATAATTGTTAAGCTATTCAAGTCTGTATCTATTTGTTCAGAGTCATGCTTTTCTTACATTTTTGATAAACTAATATTTAGATTTTTGTATTTCTTTAATGTTCTTAAAGGATATAGAAAATATTTCATTATTTTGATCTTTCTTTTTAGGTCATAATGCAAGTCATTCTATGATTCTTAATGATAAAGAAAATTAAAAGTGCTTACTATCCTTTCTTTTGGGAATTAGCATTACAGAAATAAGCTTGAAGAGCTTCACCAACTCTTTTGTAAGATAAATGGCAAATTTTATTGCCTCTGACAGCTCGATATTGCAACACACACAAATATCAGTTAGTTTGACACAGGAACAATATTTTCAGTACTCTAGACTTAGCTAGTAAGTGTGTATATTTTATTGTCTACTAAAATCTGGTAGTGGACTATTTTCAACATATGAATTCTAGATGTACATAATTTATAATATACCATACTACAGTAACATTCCCATTGAAAAATTAAAAGGGAAAAAGGGAACACAATTAGTAAATTATATTTGGTAGGGAAAACAAAAGAATATAAATGAACACAGTAACTACATTCACCAACTTATTAGAACTTGAGCAGATGTGACAAATTTTATAGAGAACTTTATAATGATATTGGGGTTCTAGTAACCTAAAGGAATATTGGAATCAAAATAAGGTCCTAAAATACACTATTAATTTGTAGAAAGAACTGAAGATTCCATGAGATTCGTCACTATCTAAGATTAATCATATCCACAGAAATCAGATTTATACAGCTACATATGCCCCAATGAAGAGAATGCAATAGTATATTTACAATTTCTTCAAATCTGGTAAGAAGCAGCATTCTCTTTTGTTATGATTTACCAAAGTGACAGAATTTGGGGGAAATAATACCTCTTTTCAGTATCAGAACATTGGTTTTCAAGAAAGTTATCTGAAGATTTCATAATTTGAGAAGAGATGAGATGTACTAGTAAGTATAATGATGGTTGTGCTTAAACACTCCAATCTGACACATGTAACAGCCTACCACTGCCTCTGAACCTAGAAAGTGTTCGATTTCTCAACATTCCAAATGAAAACTGAGGGAACAGATAGATGATAATGTAGGCCTACCATAGAATATTAGGAAGGGAAATAGGAAGGAGATCAACGTAAAAAAAGATTAAAGTTGGGCCGGGGAGTTAGCTCTGTGGTTCCGGTGCCTGTCTTGCAAGCTCAAGGACCCGGGTTTGATTCCGGTATTCACATACCATACTGGGCGTGGAGACTCACACCCAGCAGCAACCAGTACCACAAACCACATATCACAGTGCCGGGCGTGGTGGCTCACACCTGTAATCCCAGCACTCTGGAGGCCGAAGCAGGAGGTTTGCTGTGATGTGAGTTTGAGGCTGAGCTCAGGGCCAGCCTGAATCACAAAGCGAGACCCTGTCTCAAAAAAACCTAAAAGAAAAGATTAAAGTTAGGACTTGAATTTTTGGTCACTGATTGTATCTATGTTAATGCATCTTTCAGTAACTATGCAATAAAAGAATATGCTTATCTTTATCTAATACTAATAAGAGCAAACTGCTGTTTGGCATAATTGAGATACATGAAAAAATGAAGCTTTGTTTACTGAAACTAAGCATACTTTTGAAGCCTAAAAGATAGAATCAAAATCTGTAAACTTCAGTGGCCCACAGTTGGATACAATATGATAGACTGAGCTGCTATTAATATTGAATGTCACTCATATAATGTGGCAGTATTTTTCAGTAAATATTTTGAATGTAAAGATTTGTATTCTAAGACAAGACATGGGTGGACTGTGACATTGTATAATACATGTTTCATTTCTGGGTTCTTCACATCAACCTCCTAAAGTTCCTGCAGTTTCTGATGTGCTAAATGTCTTTGTATAGACCACCAAATCATGGGCTATTCACTTTCAGCCCTGTGTGTAGCTTCATCAGGAATCTAACTGAAAACTTCAAGGCAAGATTGGAAGGTGGAACTTTCAGCACACAGAACCACCAAATACAAGACAGTGAAAAGTGGCTGAAAGCTGACTTTGTTCCCCACGGTCCAGTATTCAATTGAGACTTGTAATGACATCTTCACAAAAATTCAAAATGAGAGTTTTAGGAGTTTACAGAAAAGTACTTTGCTACTGTTTTTTCCCTATTTTCTCATACTTTTTATTTCCTTTTTTCCACCACTCTTGCATCATTTCACCTTTCTCTTTTCTATTTCACAATATCGATTATAAATAAAGCTTTTGTAAATGGGAAAGGGAAGTAGGGTTCAAGGCAGGGAAGAGGAACAGGAAAATAAATAAGGAAGATATGTCATATGCAAGCATAAGACCTCAATGATGAATGCCACCATATTGTACACCTAAAATGTACCAAAAATCTAAAACAATAAAAAATAAGAGTTTACAGATAATAAAATAGGTAGAAGTTTAAAAGATGGTGAGTGACCTCAGAAAGAGCAGGAAGATCCACAATTCCTCCCTCTTATCTCATGTTTACCTTCAAATGTATCATATTTAATATCCTTTATGATAAACCAGTAGAAAATAAAACAACAAAGTATTGAATCAATCAAATATTTTATAGACTTCTGGTTCAGATTTGATGAATATGATGCAATTAACATAAGACTTTTTAAAATTGATTTTATTGCTACAATCTATATGTACATTATGGTCACATTCAACATTGAGGGTTTATACCAATACATTACACATCTTGATTCTCTTTATTCTCCTTTGCTCTGTCCTCCCTACTGCTCTCCACCCCCTATCTACTTAAGCTTTGTTTCATTTTATTACCATCAATTTATTTCTTTCCCTCTCTACTAGCCCCTATACACCCTTTTCCCTTTGACACAGTTTATTCCTATTTCACAATACCTATTATAGATTATGTTCTTAAAAGAATCTAAAGTTAAATTTATTTATATATCTAAAAAAACCTGTCAGAATTGTTAAAATGTTAGCAAATTATATGGGCCTGGCATGAATACAAGACTCCAATATTCAAGAAGTTGATTTCACAAACCTAAATTATCTTTAATTTCCTAAGATATTAAGTAACTCATTTTACTCTATCTAATTATTTATGCTGAAAAATACTTACTGGAGCAAGGCTCAATCAAAACAAAGATTTTAGTTTTGTCTCACAGTGAGGCATGCAGCTTAGTTTTTAACAATAAAACATTTGAGTCATATGCCACTGATGTTTTTATTTTAAGCTAGAAATTAAAATGTGCTAATTAGTTTGTGGGCTGATATAAAAAATACTGCTCCATTACAAATTTACCTAGATAATAACATAATTGAATTGAAATAGAAAAAAAAAACTATGTAATAATTGTCATACAACTCATAGGAATTCATTTTAATAATCTTTAACATATTAAATACCTGGTTCACAAAAAGATAATTACATTGTATTTACCTTTTTGTGATTAAAAAGTTTATTCTATGTGACAAAAATGTTCTGGCAAGTTATATTATACAATCATTTTGTATTAACTAGTATTTAAATTCTTAGCACTATTTATTTGGGCTATCTACTTCTACCTGCATATTGAAGAGAAACTTATAAAAAACAATTTTTGTTCCTTTACCATGAAATTTTGGCTACCTTACTAATCATATAGGTACCCAGCCTTTAGTAATCACTTTGCTTTTCAATGAAATTGTATTTTAACATATTTATCTTTATGCAAGAGAATTTCTTTTCTGAAAATAGTATAGTAATATAGTAAATGTATATCAAATAAATACCACTTCAAAACTGTCTTGCATACTTCTGAAAAATATTATTTTGAGAGAAGTTTAAATGATAACAGAATCATGGTATCTTTTGATGATCTCAATATTACAACTGTTCTTGGAGTATAGAAAAATTGTGAATATAAGATTGAAAGGAAAGGTGCCTTGTAAAGACATATATAGAGGGATTATGGAAAAGAAAATACTTAAAATTAAAGAGAGTATAAGGGTAAATAATGAGGGGAAAATGATTGCGGTAATAATAAAGAAAAAAGAAAACCAAGATTCTGTATATAGGGGGTGGGGGGAAAAGGGAAAAAATGAAAATCAAGTGTCATATTCTGGTACAAACAATATTGAATGTGATGATGATGTGTATTTGTAATGCACCAATAAAGATTTTTAAAGAAGAATTATCAAAAGAGAATTTAGAGAAAAAAATGTGTAATGAAAACATTTTTTAACATTATAGGAAACTGCCTTAAACTACTTTGAAAATCTCTAGTCTTCTAATGTAAAATTCAAAGAGAAATAATAGTCTTTAGAGAAAAATTTACTGGACAAAACAATAGAAAGTGCCTCACATGATATAATTTATTCGACTTTTTGTATCCTTTGGGTATATATACAATTCTTAAATCTCATTTCTTTATACTGCTCCAATTTTATTTATTTATTTATTTATTTATTTATTTATTTATTTATTAATGTTAGAAGTGCTTTGGGCTGGAAATTTAGCTCAGTGGTTCCAGCGTCTGCCTTACACGCACAAGAGTTCGGGTTAGATCCCCAGTAACCACATACAACAATGCTGGACGTGGAGACTCACGCACATCAGATATCAGTACCACATACCACAGTACCAGGAGTGGTGGCTCACGTCTGTAATCCCAGCACTTTGGAGGCAGAGGCAGGCGGGTTGCTGTGAGTTTGAGGCTCGCCTGGGCTACCTGGTGAGCTCAGGTCCAGCCTGATCTACAAAGCAAGATCCTGTCTAAAAAAGAAAAAAAAAAGTGCTTTGCACTATTAAAAGTTTATAGGGGTAGAAAATGAATGAGGAAGTACTGAAAAAAATTATATTCTTAGTGAAATAAAGTTGAATTATTCTATTTTGCTTTCATATATAATCTCCCCTCTCCATTCATTCCAAGAGTATACTCAGCAAACTTTTCCTCACAAAATAACTATACAATTTTCCTGTCAAGTAAAACTTTCATCAAGTTCAATCCATTTTGATATCATGGTTACTTCACCATAATTGTAGATTGTTTCCAAACAGCTCATAATTTTTAATATAAGTATCACATTTTCTGATGAGTTCAAATTAATTTATATTATAGAAATTCAGTTAGTTATTTTCCTAACTCAGGAAATACCACGTACTTTTTGACTCTGTCTTTTTTTAGAGTAAAAGTGGACCTAGAAAACACACTTTATTAGATTTATACTCAAAATACCATGCAAAGAAAAATATGTCTTTCCAGTGATGAATGGGAGGCACGGATTACTTTCCTGGCAAGGACTTGCCTTCTAATTTGTGTAAGGATATCTGTGGACATTGATCTTAATTGGTCTCCATCAAATGCCATAACTTCTTGATGTAAGATTGAATTATGGCTGGCACCAATTTCCAGTACTCTAAATATTGACGTAGTACTGGTTTGCATGAAAATTAAAGCAGATGTGCAAGATGTGAAGCAGAAACAGCGTGGGTTAGATACAAGTTACTAAAGAATTCTGTGCCTGAGAACAAATATGACATGTGGAGTTGAGTGACATCTTTCTTTTAAATTCTAAGAATAGCTATTATATTCCCAAAGCTAAAAAGTTGCCTATAGTTCCAAGGTAGTAAATTTCCATGGTGAAAAATTATAAAGGTGACTACCATTACATTAATGATGACAAATACTTTCTCATTTTAGCACTTATCTTAAATAAGTCAATGACCTTTTTGAATGTTTTTTATTATTTGTAATGACGTTTACTCATAGGAAAAAAAATTGAAGATTTCAAAATGTTTTCTAGAAAAAAAAATGAATAAAGAAAGTTCTATGCATTATATGTCTCCTAAACAATAGTTGATTATACTCTGTTTGCATCCTAAAAAGATACTCAATTTGGAAAGGTATTAAAAATATACTTAGATTTTTTAGTAGCTTTGTTGATTAAAACAAGAAAATATCTAATACATTTTTTTCAGGTGAGACATTCAACTTTTGGAAAAATTTAATTGCACAATTATTGTCTCTCTTATAAATGTGTTATAAAATCAAAAGTTAAAATATCAATTTTCTTTTTAAATTATATTTCTTAGAGATTGTAAAATGTACCAAATACAATGAAACCTTAAGACTATGACTAGATTCAAAGGCACATAGTCTTCATACTATTTGTTAGTATAACTATGTCCTATTAAAATATATTCCTTGGACAAATTAACCTTTTTCTAAAATTATAGTTAATAAATATTAATGTTAAAACTTAAACCAAAGGCAATTTAATGTAACATTTCACCCCTTTTTAAATATTTTGCAGTCACCAAAGTGTTTATATAAAGGTTTGATCTGGTTCCCCAGGAACAAACACCCTTTATACATAAAAATTCACTGCCTTCTGCCTCTACCTCATCTTCCACCTTAACTCCAAATAGTTATTGAAGCATACTGGCCAATGTTTCTTTTTTATTATTTTAAAAATGATGTTTGGAATGGTTAAGTACTTTGCCTAAGGTCACACAGCAAGTGGCTAGCAAAACTTAAATGAAAATGCAAAAGTAATTTTAAAATTTCTAACATGAAGATAATCATTTATACTACAGATACTATTTGAATAGATCTTTCCTGCTGGGGGCATTTGATTTAAAAAAGACAAGGGGAAGTATAATCAAATTATCTATTTGAACTACTTCACCCTAGAGAATATATAGATTTAATAACCTAAAGGCAAATCCAGTGGGAAAACATGATATATGCTTTTTTATAATGGGAAATCATTGCAGTTTTATTTTGTATTCTTCCATGTAAAAGGTAGAAGTTGAAACAGAAAATAAACACAAAAACATATTTATCTGCTTAGGTCTCTGTGGAAGTTATTCACTATTTTAAGAAATCACACATGAATCCTTTATTGCAGAATTATCCTGCTGTTTCTGCCAGTCAGTGATGAGAATTTACCTTACAGGACTTTACTGCAGGTAAACAACACCATAATTTGTTTATATGAAAATATAGTGTACTATTTCTTATACCCTAAGAGTATTTCTTCTAGGTCTTATGTGAGATTATTACTTCTACTCTTGGAATATTCTTTGGTTTTGTGTCTTGGTCCTCACAATTCTGAATAATCTTGAGATTTTCAATATTACAGAAAAAAGTCTTTAATTGAGCCCTTATATATAAGTTCAGAAACTAACAGACTGTGACTTAAAGAGTGAAAGTACTATTTCTGTGTCAAATAGAGAATCTTAATAAACATTGAGATTATAAGTATGAACCATGTGGGAATTTGGAATTTTTAAAACATAGGATCATGAATGAAAATATTTACCAAAAGGACTCATTAGTAGATTTGAACCAGTAGAATAAGATAAAGAATTAGTAAATTTTAAGGCAGACTGGTGGGGTATAAAAAGGCAAAAATAGAAAAAGAATTTTAAAATGAATTGAGCTTATGAGCATCACATCAAGACACACATGAAATACCAGAATACAGAAGAGACGTGAGTGGAAATATTTTAAAGAAATAATGACTGAATTTTCCCAAAAGTTATTAAACAACAAAAACGTTAAATGTCATTGAAATGTTAGTAATTTCCAAGTTGATCTGCATATTTAACTAAAACTTTATCAGAACTTCAACTGTCTTCCCTATAGAAATCCACACATAAATTTAAATAGTCCTACCAGCCAAAGCAATTTGTAAAAGGACAAAGTAGGAGGAGTAATACTTTCTGATTTTAAAGTCTGCCATACAACAAGAATCAGAAGGGGAGTGTGACCCTGAGTTTAGGGTAATCATGCGGCTTCAAGGAATGGAAAGGAAACTTGAGAAACAAACTAGTTTGACCTGAAATGATTTTTGACAAAGATGTGAAAACAAAAACAAGTTATTTCCTTGTTTTTATTTGGTATCTGGTGTATACATCAAGATCTTCCTCCCAAGAACACCAGATGCTCTCTTCCCACACCTTCAGGGCCTAGAATTTAGGTGGTGCCCACAACACACACTCCCCTCTATCAGGCCTTTGGACTGAAATTGGGTGTTATAACCCCAGCTCCTCCAGGGTTGTCTTTCCAACTCGTATCGAGCATCATAGCTTTCCACACTGTCTTGTCTGACAGATCAATGGACTTTTGGTCCCCAGCTGCATGCAAAAAGAGCTCCCACGATAAAGCTCTTACTATCTTTCCCTTTCCTCATATACATACAGATATGTCCCTGCTATATCCTTAAATATATGTGAGTGTGTATATGTGTGTATCATACTATTCAGTATTTCCTTAGGAACCCTAACTAATACATTGGGATTATTGCTATTAAACAACTTGTCCTTTCAAATCCTTTTGCTTACTTTATTCAAGTCTCATACACATCAAAACTTCCCTAGGCTTCTAAAAATGAGCATTCTTATGCACACATGGTCTTCTACTGATCACCATTGCACATTTTTCAAAATTATATTTTGAATATTTGTGTTGCTCTTTTCAATGAAATATGAGGTGTGTCCTTATCAGAATAAATAACTTTTAAAAATAAATAATTTATTCACTGATGGTTTAAATTCAGAATTAAAATGCATTATAATCATGCACAGATTACATATGAGTACACATTTGCACATAATCACCTGGTAAAAATCATATTTAGCTTTTCATTCAGGGTAATTTCCTGAAATATCTGCTACTTTCATATTTTGAAAACCGTAAATATTACATAGGTTTAATTAAAGTCTATTAGACTATTCACTCAGGTTTTCTACTTTGGGCTGAAAAGAACTCTCCCACTTCTTCATTTTCAAAACAGAGATAGTCATGAATTTTCCTCTAAACCACACAGAAGTAATACACATTGTTTAACAAAGCATAAAATGATTTTTTTTTAAATTAAGAGGTATCCGTTTTGAGTACCTTAGCTTTACACTACTAACCAATTTAATGGATGATACTAAAGAACCTTAGAGGAACCTGAGCGTTTTTAATTAATAGAACTTATGAGTCAGCCTGGAAGAAATTGCAAGGTAGTGAGAGTGAAAACATGTGATTAAACAAAGCTTTTGTAAAAACATGACAACTTCCTAGACAACAGCGTATTTCTCATAAATCAAATTTGAAACTGAGAATGCACGGATGCTAAATCAATTTACTAGTTTTGGTAATACTGGAAATAGCTTTCTATTGATCTAAATTAACTCTGATTAAAACAAAATTAAGTAAGAATTACAATATTTATTACAAAAGACCACTTACTTTTGGAAATGTATAATTCATTTAGATTTCAGTCCCTCAGCCTAAATCTTAAATAAATGTTATTTGAAATTGCTCTCACTGTTTTATTTACATAATCGCAACAGAAATAAATATATCACCTAACAGATTTTCTGCGTGATTTGTTGTTTTTTTCTTGACAGTAGCAGAGTAATCTCTTCCCACAGTTTAGATTACAAATTCCACAAATCTGTTAATATTTTAATTGCACAAACCCTTTTATGCGAACATTATTAGGAAGCAAAAAGAATGAAAATTTAAAAAAGAAGCAACTTTAGAGAATCTACAAACACACTGAAAGGAAATACATTATTCATGAAACAAAAAGAAAATGATAAAAATAAAGTCAACATATTCACAAAATGAAAATTACCCATACACTTAAAATGTTTTGTACAGTAAATAAAATAGTGTAATGTAATTGCTGGAAATACATGATAAATATGCGATCTGAAGACTGTACAGAGAATTTGGAGAAATTAGAAAATATAGAAAACAAGATGAGGAGTCATGTTACTATATATAGTAATGGAGTCTAGTAATTTGCTATGATAAATAAAAACATGAGTTGTCAATATGCAAACTTGCTTTATTATGATAAAAAGGTAATTTAAGTGTGAATACAAATATATATATATTATATAGTATATATATTTATATTATATATATATGGCAGGGTTATTATATACAGTGCATAATAAAATTATTAGAAATTAATATTTATAGATAAAATGAGATAACTAATAAAATAGCAAAAATCTTGAATAAATACAGTCACAGAAGAAATGCATATAGATGAAAAAAGGTGCTATAATCATTGTTCTGATGGTTTGGGCAGCTAACAAATCACTCTGTTCTTCACAAACACCAGACTGAGACGGGTGGGTGGAGCTTGCAGCAGTTTCTGAAGTAGACTGAATCGCCAGGTTCTTGTGTTCTCAGTATGGTGGATGAGAAGGGCCTCTCACTGGCTGCACTTCCGCACCTGGGGAAGCTTTTCAGGAGAACTTGTGCGGCTAAGTGAGTATCAGCTTCTCCTCAGATCTCCTGTGTTCTTTCTGAGCTGTGCTCAGTTCATGTTGAGCTTTAAACACTCAATCCTACCTCACGTACTTCATAGATTATCAAGTGAACCATTCCTAGGTCATTTATGAAAATAATAGAATCTGAGGCCAGAAAAACCTGTTTTTAATCCTCCACTCTTCAAAATTGTGGAGATAGGTGTCATACAAAGAAAACATTCATGTTTCCACTGTTCATCAATTCCTATTGACACTTTAAAGGCAGATTCAGTTTATTTACAGTAATTTTGTAATAATTTCACTAGCAATATCATCGTATCAGGGATTCACAAAATTATCTAAAATGAAATGAATATGTTAAAAACGTCTCCTCCTTTGTGGCAATTTGTCTGGTGTTGCTGGGGAAGAGGACACCAGAACTCAATGAGAAAGCAGGAAGTGGAAACACAAAGCCATATTTTCTACTGAAGGTGACATTCTTACTTATTAGAAAGTTTAACTCACAGTGTTAGTCTCGAAGCAAATTTTACCCAGTAGGAACTAAGAGATGCTGTGTAAATTTTCAGTCTTGTAAATAATGCTTGCAGTTTGTTTCATGGTGCTCTAGAATTGTAAATAATTTGTAGGAAGAAAAAATAATTTATATGAAGCTGTGGAAAAATGTTTCCTGGTTCACGACCTCTTGAGTCTTCACTTTTTTTTTCCTGAGCTAAAAGTATTTATTCTTATGAAATTAGCAAGACAAAGTAAATAATTGCATAGTTTAACAAGATTTATTCAGCATTTACTATGTATCACTTATACATAGTAGATAAAATGGTGTACACTAAAATTATTATCCCAGTTTAGAGCCATATCTAGAGTTCTCTCCCTAGGAAAATATTCATGTGTATGTTATAAAATTCCACTATTCCACTTATTGCATGACACATGAAAATATAATGATTCATATCTTAGGGTATATATCATTGCAATGCTATAATTATTAATCACAATAGCTTTTCTGTAGGTATTAGTGAATTTTTTCTCATATAATGATCTGAGAAATTATCCCTAGGTCAATATAAGTATTGTGATACTTCTCTTTTTAATTCATTTTTATATTCCTTTATAAATTATTGATTACCCTGAATTATACAGAGTCAGTGGTTGTACACAGTGAAACATGGTGAACTCCATACTGTTCTTTTTTGTTAGAATATTCAATTACTTCTATGGAGTCATTTGAAAAATAATTTAACTGATGTGAATTAGATATGATTTTAATCATTTCAGTAAGAGTACAGTAGAATTATATCTTATTCTACATCAGATAAAGTCTTTCTGATAGAAAATATATATTTCAAATTAGTTAGTGCAAATTATGTGACAAATATGTATCAATTACACCAAACAGTGAGAATCTCTTCCTGGTTAGCCAGTAGTTCATGCAGATGAAAGCACTCTACCAAAGGCTAATCAGAAAGTCATTCTCAAAACAAAGAAGAATTTCAAAGATTCAAAAGCATTTTAAAGTATCTAACATAACACAGAAGCTCAAAAAAGCTGGATAAGTATAATCAGTTATACATATATTCAAGTTTACTTATGTGATATCATGCAGATAATGTCCCTGATACCAGGTGTTGGCATGGAGTGCAAACTAACCAAACTGGACTTGGCTTCTTTCATTGTCAAATTTGCAATTTTTTACAGTTTGGACAGTGCGTAATGATGCTCAATTAAAATAATATTAATTCTTCTAAACATTATAAAGAAGAAAATACTATACTACAGACATATCACTATAACAATTTCAAGTATTTTGAGCAATAAAACATTTCCCTCTTTTACGTATTAAAGCTGAAATCTAAAGGGCTCTGGGATAGAAGGGTGTAGGCAGTAGAAAAGTTTAGTGCCAATAATTTAACATTTCACTCTGGCAGTGGTGAGTCAGGACAGAATGGTAAGAGAGGAAGAAGCATAATATCTTTTCTTATACATTTATATTTAAAAATAAATTTAGCTTATTTGAAGAACACATTATGATCACATTGTACATTGAGAATTTGTACTTGTACTTAATTTTCATTTTTTCCCATTCCTCTGCTCCCTATAACCTCCACCTTCCCTAAATGCATAAGCTTTGTTTCCACTTTTTTTCCTTTTTACTATCACATTTTTTTCTTTCCCTTCTTTTATCTTGAAAAATAAAATAATTAAAAAGTTAGAAAAATTTAAAAGACAACAATAAATTAAAAATTTACAAGGTTTAGGGCCAGGGGTTTAGCTCAGTGGTTCCAGCGCCTGTCTTGCAAGTGCAAGGGCTGATTCCCCAGTAACCACATACAATGCTGGATGTGGAGACACACCCAGCAGCAATCAGTACCACATACCACAGTGCCGGGCGTGGTGCTCACACCTGTAATCCCAGCTCTTGGGAGGCAGAGGCAGGAGGATTGCTTTGATGTGCATTTATGCTGAGCTCAGGGCCAGCCTGAACCACAAAGTGAGAACCTGTCTCAAAAAAACATAAAAAAAAAATTACAAGGTTTAGATAGGAGCCTAGGGTGGATAGGTTAGAATACAGTGAAAGACTATGTTGATGACTGGGTATATTAAAATTAGAATTATGAAAAATACAGAGTTATATCTCCATCTTCCTATATAAAAAGTTATGATTTGCTAAGTCAGTAGGAATGGATAATGTAGAAGATGGGAAAAATTAAAAAATAATGTCAAAACAGTGCTTTTCACAATCAAACCTACAGTCATCGGACAACTCAACCTGAAAGGTCTATAGAATGCAGTGGTTCACATAGGAAGAGGTTAACATTTTCCACACATATGATTGACAACGTGAATGCAGGTTGCAAATTATATTACTTTTTCTCTTTCATTTAAGGTGGATAAATATTTTTAATTCAAATCTTAATTGGTGCATTATGAATACACATCATTACATGACTTGATTCTCATTTTTCCTCTTCTCCCACCTACCTGGCAAACCCTGACCTCCTATATAAATAAGATTTGTTCCCTTTTTAAAAATTTCTATCACATTCTTTTTCCCTTCATTATTTAACCCTATGCCTTCTTTCCTTTAAAATATTCTCTATTTTAGATCATACATCAGTATCAAATATGAAATCTATATGTATGTATTTACATATCAGATATATTTTAGATGCCTTAACATGTATTATAGCCTATTAAGTAAACTGCTGAAGATATTCATTCCTTTCAAAAAAGGGTTTTAAAATTATTTGCCAGTGTGTAGATGTGTAGATTATTGTGTATAGAGAACACTTTTGCATGTTTTCAACTCTGCAATTATAGTACAAAACACTCATAGTTGATATTTAGGTAGAGTATTTAGGTCACAGAGAAAATTGATGTATTGCCTTTTACCAAACCATGAGCCCTTTAAATAAGCACAGGATGGACTCAAAAGATACTAAGACATAAGTGCTCTGACTCTTTAAAAATAGAAAATATAAAAATGTCTGATAGTTTAAGATGAGTTTATCTAATATATGATTTGAAAATACCCCAGGATCACTGTTACCTTAAAGAGACAAGAGTTTTGATACTTTTGATACTGAAAGTTTTCATATTTCACTATTGGAATGGGTTCTGGGATATGATTGTCAAAATAACAAACAAATGAAAAATGTAAAAATTTGAAATGACAAGATTAAAGATGTAACTTTAACATGGTAATGTGCTGAAATCTAGGGACTGAAATATCATTTGAGTTTTGAGATAGCGAAACTGAAT
>PVIR01035944.1:0-16124 GCA_004026965.1 Petromus typicus
CATAACAATACTGGGTGTGGAGACCCACACCCAGCAGCAACCAGTACCACATACCACAGTGCCGGGCGTGGTGGCTCACGCCTGTAATCCCAGCACTCGGGAGGCAGAGGCAGGAGGATTGTGTTGTGAGTTGGAGGCTGAGCTCAGGGCCAGCCTGAACCACAAAGCGAGACCCTGTCTCAAAAAACCTAAAAAAAAAGAGGTCATTGTGTAACAGATTTCTGATCAGAGTTCAAATAAAAACATATCTCCTGAGGCTAAAAGCTCCAAGTCTAGGTTCTAGGAATGGTGTTTTGTTTTGTTTAAACACTAAGAGTGTAAAGCAGTCTACACTTGATTAGGGTATTTACTTTCCAAGCAGCAACCTATCAGAAAAACAGATTTCCTGTGAAATTTAAGAACATTCTGGCAAGGAGGATTTAACTGAGTTGTTCCAGTTCCTATCTCAAAAGCTCAAGGTCCCCAATTCGATCCCCAGTACAGGAAGGAAGGGAGGGAGGGAGGGAGAAAGGGAGGAAGGATGGGTGGGTGGGTCTGGGATTCTAGAATGGAACAACTGCTTTTTCTCTTCTTGGAAAAACAGCTAATAATAATATTACAAAATAGGCTCAAATAGCTTAACTCTGAGGTACAATTACCTACCTGGCAGTTAGGAGACCTGAGATCCCAAAGTCGAATGGTTTTATCAAGAGATCCAGAAATGAAAGTGTCATCCACAGGTGACATGGATAATGCCACCACCCTGTAATGCATTAAGATAAATGGGAGCTAAAGCAAAATGAGTAAAAATGTGAACTTTAAGCCATTCTGACTACAGAATATTGTTCTCCCCAAATTGTCATCCAAGGAAACAAAAACAAGCATATCTGGCATATTCTAAGATAACTAGCACAATGAACAAAAACTAAAGCCCCAGTATAAAAACTATTTATAAAAAATATGATTCTAACCCAAATCTAATGTGCAAATACTATTCATATCCATTAGCATTGTATAATAAAAATTGATACCAAATGTTGATAAATATAAGAGTAGTGGAGCAAATGGAATTGCTGATGGAAATGAAATGTAAAGTAGTACAAATACTCTGGAAACCAGTTTTTCCAAAAGAGAGTATTATATATCACCCAGATATTTCAGGCCTAGAATTAAAAATATGTATCCACACAAAAAATGTGCACTTTGGAAAAAAAAGGTACATATATATCGCAGCATCATTATTTATAAGACCTGAAGAGTGGAAACAATCCAAATGTGTATTACCAATAGGCAGATAAATAATAGGTGGTATACACATATAATGCAATGGAATATTATGTAATGTTAAAAAGAAATGAAATATTGAATTGTGTGATAATGCTGGGCGTGGTGGTTTACGCTTATAATCCCAGCACGGGGGAGTCAGAGGCAGGAGGACTCAAAGTTCAGGACTAGCCTGAACTATAAAAAGGGAGACCCTATCTCAAAAAACAGAAACAAAACAAAAAGACCACTGAGTTTTACATTTTAAAAGGGATACTTTATGGCATGTGAACTATATCTCAATAAGCAAGCTAGGTATAGTGGCACATGCCTGTAATACCAACACTCTGAAGGCTCAGGCAGAAGGATTGCTATGAATTCGTGGCCAAACTGGGCCATAAAGCAAGACCTTGTCTCAAAACCCAACTCAACCCAACCCAGGTCATCATTCCCTGACAGGATGGCAACGGACTACATTAATGTTTCCCAACTGGAGTGGCATCAGCATTACTTGGAGGGTAAGTTAAAATTTAAGATTGTTAGAATCTATTTCCCAGGTTTCCAATGCAGCATGGCAAGGTGGGGTCTGATAATTCAAGTTTCTTACAAACTTCCAGGTGAAGGCGAAGTATACTGCAGTATACTGCTAGTCTGGGAACTGCACTTGAAAATCATAGGCCTGTGCTAACAGCAGTTATACGCTTGATATGGGGCTCTTGGTAATAACATCCCAACTACAAAATACTCCAAAATCTGAAATTTTTTAAGTACTTTACCAACATGACACCAGAAGCAGACTTGACTTTATATGAGGGGGGTCACAGCTATAATGCAGGTACACCAAGAATACTGCATCAAATTAAATACTGTATAAAATTAAGCAATAAAGGTATACATAGACTGGATTCTTATCCTCTAAGGTATCTTGCTATGTATATGCCAACACTCCAAAATTCAAAATACGTCTGGTCCCAAGCATTTCAGACAGAGGATACTTGTATCAAGAGTCAATCACTAAAAACTATTTATTATTTTGTTGTTCTTAGGAGTTTTTTTTGGAGGGAGTGGGAGGTGCTATGTAGCCCAGGCTGGCCCTGAACTCTTTGTGAATGCTGGGATCACAGGTGTGTGACACCACTCCCAGAAAAATATTTGTCTTCACAATTAACTCAACTTCAACATTTGTACTACCTTCTCAATTTAAGATACCTTTAATTTGAAGTAATTTAAGAATCAGAACAAGAAGCTGAGTACTTGGAAAGGCTGAAAAGCATTTTAAACAATGCCAGGCTTGGTGGCACATCCCTATAATCCCAGCACTCAGGAGGGTGAGGCAGGAGGATCACTTCGAGTGATCCTGAACTACATAACAAGACCCTGTCTCAAAAAGATGTGACATTTGGGGCCGGGGATTTAGCTCAGTGGTTCCGGCGCCTGTCTTGCAAGCGCAAGGACCCGGGTTCAATCCCCGGTAACCACATACCTATACTGGGTGTGGAGGCTCACACCCAGCAGCAACCAGTACCACATACCACAGTGCCGGGCGTGGTGGCTCATGCCTGTAATCCCGGCACTCGGGAGGCAGAGGCAGGAGGATTGCTGTGATGAGTTTGAGGCTGAGCTCAGGGCCAGCCTGAACTACAAAGCGAGACCCTGTCTCAAAAAAAACCTAAAAAAAAAAGATGTGACATTCTTAAATGCCACATATATTTTGGATCAGGTACCTACATGTGAAACACAGGCATGCTCCACCATGCCCATCCCAAGATTTGACTATCTAAGGCATATTAATATGAAAAAATGGAGAAAAATGTCAAAGAGCAGTGAAGCAGTGGCTTCAGTTTATGAGTAAAATTTCTCTAATCATCTATTCTCTGTTACCTCAGGGACAAAATAACTAATTTTGTAATACTTAGTTCTTACCTTTTGCTATGTCCAGGAAAGTATCTGATATATTTGTTGTCATGTAAGGACAGGTAGCGAATAGTATCTGCAGAAAGATAAATAAGGTATGATGATATTGTACACTTAAAAAGAATGAATTTACTTTTCATTTTCATCTTGAGAAGACAAGGTTAAAGAACCAACTATATCCTATCACTCAAGTAAAGAGTCAGTTTATAATGGTGAATAATTCCTCTTGGTATATTAAAGAGTGGGTATATAGATTTCACATACCTCAAAAGCAGAATTCTAAGTTGACACCATATAGAGCAAAGTTTAAAGTCCACGTTTTGGGGGCAGGGGTACAACTCAGTGGATGAGTGCTTGCCTAGCATGCATGACACAGCCCCAGGTCCAATTCCCAGTACCACACATAGGAAGTTAAAAAAAAAAAAAAAAAAAATCACTGTTTTACTCCCAGTCTTGTCTTCTTCATAATAATGTAACTTGCCCTGCACATATAACCTGGCAAAAAGAAAAAAAAAAAATTAGACATTGGTCTCAGTATCCACAGAATGGCAAACTTAAAAATGTTTGACTTTTAAAGAAACAGAGTCAAAGAGATGAGTAGCCACACTATGCTGAAGATCAGGTTGTTATCAATTTATTTAGATATAAGGTGTAGTTATGAGGAGTTCAGGCTAGGCTTGAAGCTACTATGTAGCCCAGGATGGCTTTGAACTTGCAGCAATGATTTGCTGGCCTCAGCCTCCTGAGCTCTAGGATTACAGGCGGGTACAACTATGCTTGACCCTGGTAGTAAATTTTATCCAGGGTTCCCCAACAATACTGACCTATCCCAATGTTCAACAGGAGACAAAATTTTCATTGAAACTAAATATGTGCTGTGGCACACATCTGTAATCCCAGCACTTTGAGAGGTTGAGACCTACATTCAAGCCCAGTTTGGGCAACTCAGTGAGACTGTCTTAAAATAAAAAATATAAAAGGCCTGGGGATGTAGCTTAGTGGTAGAATGCTTAGCACATGCAATGCCCTGGATTTGATCTTCAGCACAAGAAGAAAAAAAATGTCCAGGTATAGTGGCACACACCTACAATCCCAGCATTCTGTGAGACCGAGGTTTGAGAGACCATGTCTTAAAATGCAAAAAAAAAAAGGCTGTGTATGTAGCTCAGTATGAAGGCTCTGAGTCCAACCCCAGTACATCTAAAAAACAAAAAATCAAAAATAGAAAGTACTGTGCTCCTAAAAAGATGAGGGGGAAGCAAAGAAAGAACTCTGTAAAAGCAAATGGTAACAGAAACACACAAGTTGAAGATCTCATGTAGTTAACCCAGTGGTTCACAAGGATGCTTTCCAATAAATGTGCATTTAACTTAGGATGGGGATAAAGGGTGCCCCCCTTTTACGTTTCATACCTGAATCTATAGCATTTCCTTGAAAACACCTTCAAACTTTTCAAAAGACAAGTGTTCCTAGTTATTCCAGTGGTAGAAGTACTCACCTGCCCTAAGAAGAAAAAACTCCCTCCCATTACCTGGATTCCTAGAGATGAGCAGGGCTTCACCATCCTCTCTGCCCCACTTGGTGGCTGGCGCGCTGTTCCTGGCAAGGCAGTGGCCTGTACAGTTATCTCCTGTACCGGGTGGTATCATAGACCCTCAAACTGTACAAACTACTACCTCAGCCTGGAATCAGGCAAAAGGAAACGCAGCACTGGAGATACTCTTCAGATGTACTTGAGACAGGAAAGGCAACATCCCCACAGCAGCGGCCTGGCAGCAAAGCTGCAAGCGCCACGTATTTACCTCATCTTGCACCACATTTGGAGAATCCTCATTAATCACTCAAAAAACAACCCAACAGAAAATACACCAGTCATTTAGATGATCATATATACACATTTCCTCAGGCTCCTAATGTTTTATGTTCTTGTCCAAAAGCATCAAATGCACTGCTTACACAGAAAACTACTTTTGAAATAAGACATAAAAAGTATAAATTATATACTTATTAAAAATCAAGTACAGGTATAGGCACAAGTACAGGTAGAAAAGTCTCATTAAATATATAAAAAAAAAGACTTTTGCCCATTTGCTGAGGCCCAAACAGCAGACCAAGCAATCCTTGTTGAATGACATTAGAAAAATCTAATTCTGGGGCTGGGGATTTAGCTCAATGGTTCAGGCACCTGCCTTGTAAGAGCAGGATCCCAAGTTTGATCTCTAGTACTACCCCCCAAAACAAAAATTTTACTCCAAAGAGCAAAATAGCCAGCTCTAGTATCGCCCACCTATAATCCCAGCACTTGTGAAGCTGAGGCTGGAGGAGTGCCACACATTAAAGGGCCAGTCTGAGTTACAAAGTACTGTAAAAGTTCAAGCCCAACCAGAACCATATATAGAGAGACCTTGCCTCAAAATAAAAATTAAAAAAAGAAAGAAAAATTCTAACATATGAAATGTAATAGTTCAATCACCAAGAAATCTGTCAATTTAGGACTTCTCCCAGGGGAAATGAGGATAATAATAGGACCATTTATTTATTTATTTTAGGTTTTTTGAGACAGGGTCTCACTTTGTAGCTGAGGCTGGCCCTGAACTCAGCCTCAGACTCATAGCACAGCAATCCTCCTGCCTCTGCCTCCCAAGTGCTGGGATTACAGGCGTGAGCCACCACGCCCGGAACTGTGGTATGTGGTACTGATTGCTGCTGGGGTGAGTCTCCACGCTCAGTATTGTTATGTGGTTACCGGGGATGAACCCTGGCCCTTGAGCTTGCAAGACAGGTGCCGGAACCACTGAGCTATATCCCAGGCCTAATAGGACCATTTATTACAATTTTAATTTCTAAAAATCTTTACTCTTCAAAGACCAATTTTTTTAAAAAGTAAAAAGAAAGGGCTAGACTTGTCTAACATGCTCAAGGACCCAGCACTGGGGAAAAAGGGAGTAAAGAGTAAAAAGGAATAAAATTCAGATTAAAAGAAGTATCTCGGTGATGTAAACTTACAATACTAGCTACTCAGATGTCTCAGGCTGGAAGATTGCACGTACAGCACAAACAAGCAACTTACTGAGATTCTGTCTCAAATTAAAAATGAAAAGGGCTAGGTTTATAGTTCAATATGAGTTCTTGAATTCAATTCCTAATAATAAAAAGAAAGTATACTTGGAGTCAAAGATGAATAAAGTCATTCACTGTCTTTTATGACAAAGACTACAAAAATTCTAACTTCCTTAAAACTGTCATAGTTCAAACATTTGTGAAAACTTTGTTCTAATCTACATACTTTCAGCAGAAAGGTCCAGTAGTTTACCACTTGCTGTGCATGCTACTGTTTTCTGTGTTCTAAAAGGAATATTTCAAGTTTCAAGAAGGACAAATCACAAATACAATTAGCTGCTTCCTTTTTTAGTCCTCACTGTAAACAAGAGATTTTTTCTAGTGAATACTAAGTCATTCAGAAGTGCTACTGGCTTGCTTCCAAAATTCCTTCAGTAATAAGAATGTAATGAACACTCCTAGCATCACAGGAAAATATTTAAAATAACTATTACAAATCATAAGTCCTCACAAAGATTCTATGAACTATATAACAAAAGAAAACATGACCTTCCTCAAAAGGTTTACTTACCATCTATTTTGTTAGAGCTGTAAACAACTGTGTTTGCCGCATGAGTGTATCGGATGAGGTCCACACCGTATTTCTTACTGTACAGGGTTCTCTTTGGTCTGATGAGTAAATAGAGAAAATACCATCAAAATCTCCCATCAACAAAATCTAAGATCTCTACATACAAAAAAATGGCATGTGAATGATGGGACAAAGGTGAGGATTCTTGGTAAGTTTTAATGCTGGAAGAAAACAAGAGTTTCTTCTGAGAGGAGCAATCTTAGGGTTATGGTGATGCACACCTGTAATCCCAACACATGGGAAGGCTGAGGCAGAAATATTACTGTGAGTTCCAGGCCAACCTGAACTACATGTGAGACTATCTAAAAACCCAAATCAAAACAAAACACAGAAATACCACAGACATTCACAAAAGACAAAAGGACTAACAATCATCAGTCAAGAGGTATAGCGGCACAGGCCTATAGTTCCAGTTATGGGGGCGGGGGTGCTGAGAAGGAGGAATGGCTTCAGTATAGTAAAACAGCAAGGCCTGCCTCTTAAAAAAAACAAAAACCAAGGCTGGGGAAGCACACCTATAATTGCAGCACTCTGGGAACTGGAGGCAGGAGAATTACAAGTTTGAAGTCAGCCTGGGCAATACAGTGAGACCCTGTTTCAAGATAAATTAACAAAACTGCTGGAGTTGCAGGTCAGTGCGAAGCCCCTTCCTACATTCCATTTCCAGTATTGCCAGCCAGCAAGTAAACAACACACACATACTCACACACTATAAAAAAATAATCTAACATAATACTGTCTAAAGAATAAAGAATACTGCTACATACTTAAAACCAAAGTTCAAAGTGGAAGTAAATGTTGGAGCTTAACTCAAGCTTTACCACAATGTTCAAAAGTAACCTCTGAGAAAAAGAAAAGAGTATTATATCTGGGGATAGAGGAACATGAAACAATGTAAGTTATAAACTACAACAAAGAAGGATATGAGAATACTTAAAACCCAAGAACTTGTCTTAAGCCATTCACTTAGAAAGTTCTTTCTGAAAGAAGGTAATGATTTATCAAACTAAAACCAGATGCAAATCTAGTTGCCTTCCTAATATAACCTGTTTTTAGAGAAGACATCAAGCCTCCCTACATACAAAGCCAAAACATTTGATGTCTTTTTTAGAAAAGTATACTTGACTTTCCTTAGCAAAACTACTCAATGTTCTTTTCATTTTAAGTTATAGGTTACCCTCTACAGATTCTTGAAGGCTAAACTAATATAGATCTCAGAAAATCCTATGACTAAATACAGTCACATATTGCTTAGTTTTTAAAAGAAATCCAAATATCTCTATAAAATTAGATTTGAATGCTGGAACAATTCTCCACATGCACTAAGTCAGGAACAAAGCTCTTATTTATTTATTTATTTATTTTTGAGACAGGGTCTCGCTTTGTAGTTCAGGCTGGCCGTGAGCTCAGCCTCAAACTCGTATCGCGGCAATCCTCCTGCCTCTGCCTCCCGGGTGCTGGGATTACAGGCGTGAACCACCATGCCCGGCACTGTGGTATGTGGTACTGGTTGCTGGTGGGTGTGAGTCTCCATGCCCAGCATTGTATGTGGTTACCGGGGATCCAACCCAAGGTCCTTGTGCTTGCAAGACAGGCGATGGAACCACTGAGCTAAAATCCCCAGCCCAGGAACAAGGCTTTTAACATAATACTCTGCATATAGGTATTAGAACCTTAAAATCCTATACCAAGCTGGGTGTGGTGGTGTACACCTGTAATTGTAGTACTTTGGAGACTGAGGCAAGGGGATTGCCTTAAGTTTAAGGCCAGCCTGGGCTACAGAGCCAAGACTGTTTAAAAAATAAAAAACAAAAGGGGTGGGGATTTTTAGTTCACGGGTCAGTGCTGGGTTTGATCCCGGTAACTACATACAAGGTAACCACATACAATACCAGGCATGGCGACACTCACCAGCAATCAGTGCCACATACCACAGTGCTGGGCGTGGTGGCTCATGCCTGTAATCCCAGCACTTGGGAGGCAGAGACAGGATTGCTGGGAGTTCAACGCTGAACTCAGGGCCAGATTGAACTACAAAAGCAAGACTTTGTCTCAAAAAAATAAAAATTAAAAATAAATAAATAAATAACAGAAATCTCGTATCAATGTTTATCAAGAGTTCCAATTTATGAAAGTGAAAGTTCACACTCTCAGTGTAAAACCCTTGGTACTTAGATGCTAACCAATCCAATGACTTGGGGAGCACTGACATCAATCACTTGCATTTTCAATTTTTGTTAGTCAGTGAGGCTGAAAATTTCCCTTTATAAAATCTATTTCAAGACAAGAGTTCTCACTACATTTGAAGTGAATTTTCCACATGCCTACCCCTATTGATACAATACTTCAAAGTACCTGGTACAGTCCACTTTACAAGCTTCCGCTATACAGTCAGTGCAATGGTAATGAACCTGAGAGAGTACGTATGTTCTTGCTCTCTAAAGTTGGCTTTACACCTATCTGTGGTAGAAGTTAATCCTAATATTTCAGCTCCGCTACAACAGAAGACAGGGTTAGGGATGTGGCTCAGTGGTAGAGGGCTTGCCTGGTATGCCTGGTATCCATTCTTATACTTTAAGTCTGTAATAATGCAGAAATGCTACAGAACTGAATAAGGTCCTACATTTGACCCAGGAAGGCCAATTTCAAATAGTGTGGTATATAATCCCAGTATTCGGGAGGCTGAAGGAGAAGGCTCACTATGAGTCTGAAGCGAGGTTGCAAATAGACAGAGATCCTGTCTAATGCAAAACACAAAAAAAGAAATGAACAGTGAAAAAAATTTAAGTTCCACTTAGGTATGGCTTATCTGCCTCAAATGTATTAAAATGCTGAGTTTTGTCTCTAATTAATAAAAGAAACTCACTACATCATTTTACTTTCTAGTTTGAAAGCAAGGTATTAATGTCTCATATCCATTTCAAGTATCTTAAGCAAGTCCATGCATAATACTTTTTCAGATATTTTAATTAGCACCTTCTCTGAAACTATGGTTCTAGTGACTAGATATGAACAAAAAAAAAACATTAAAACTTTCTCTGAGTAATCTGCATTACCTACCATAGTCAATATCCTTTATATTCTTTCAAGTTGAACCATCACTCAATGAACGCCACTGTCAACACTGTAATGTTTAAATGAACAATAATGCAAGGAGAATCTAGTTTGAGCCACTCTGAAGCTTCCAAATTCTAACAGTAACATTTAATAAGATACTGTATCTTCCAGGGAGACCTTACTTTTCTTCCATTGTTGAGTTGGCCTACAAAACACTGCCAGTTAAAATCACAGGGGCTGAAGTGATTATAACCAATGCCATGCACCTGGCCACATTGAACTAGAACTCTATAGTCTCTTAACTATCAGGCTATTCCCATGCCATCCGCCACAAAGAAGCAGGTCATAATGGATGACAGAAAATTCAAAAAGGCATACTTTAGAGCATCATAGCAAACTTAAAATTTCCTAATTTAGGGAGTCATGCTCTAGTTATTTAAGTGAATGTCTTCATGCTCAAGAAATACATGATGAAATGTTTAGCGAGCTAGGTGTGTGGTGCACAACTGTAAATCCCAGCATTTGGGAGGCTGAGGCAGGAAGATCACTGAGAATTCAAAGCCAGTCTGAATCAGATAGTGAGAAATATCCTCTTAAAAAAATTAGATATGGAGGCTTTATACCTCCAGTGCAAGTCTCTAATGGCTCAGGAAAAAATGAATATATGTACATATTTACATATAGACTGAGGGGCAAAATTTAACCACTTTTTCATGTTTCTTTCAAGTATTTTTTTAACCTCAAGGGAGTGCTTTGAAATATTCTTATACTTTAAGTCTGTAATAATGCAGAAATGCTACAGGATGAATACATTATATTACTTCGTAGAACATCCATTTTACTTTTACAACACAGGACTTCATGTAACTGTCTTCTTCTCAAAGGTAGAAAGGATGCTAAATTTGGGGATAAACTTGATGAAACAGTACCACAACCTTTATTTCCTTTCACTAGGATATGTATTTCCATCCTTAGGTTGTGGTGGATGGCTCTAATCTGTTACCATCACTAATCAAGCAAATCAGCTTCACTTTAATTCCAGTTCCAGGAGTCCGTAATTACAACCCCTATTCCAGCTTTAAATGTTACTCTTTCTTCCAAATCAAGTGGCCAGACCTAGACAGAAATCCATCCACTAAAGAACAGCATTAAGTTTAAGAATGTGTCCAGCTAACAATTCTCTGTTCCCAGGAGCACCATGGCAGGACACTTCCACAAACTGCACGCAGAACCAGAGCCAGTTATGTAACACTCTCAGAGCCCCAGTGGAGAAAAAATGGGGGAGATTATAGCTCATCCCAAACAGCACTATTTTAGATAATCAAATTCACAAATGCAAAGTTCCAAAAGAAAAGCAGTCGTTTAAAAACAGACAAAACGGACATGGTAGCTCACACCTGTAATCTCACAACTGAGGCTCAGGTAGGAGTTTTGCGTTCAATATCAGCCTGAGTTACATAGTTCAGGGTAAACCAGAACTACCAAGGAAAACTGTCTCAAAACAAAACAAAAAGACAAAACCCAGAAGGGCCAAATGTAACAGCTGGAATGAGTAGAGAAAAACCCAAGGAGTCAGAAAATTAAGACCTAGAACTAGGTAAGAATATGAAGTCTGACAAAACCGAACAATCCCCAGGCCTGCTTGGGAAAAGTGGTTGAGGAGAAATCAAAGTTTGGAGCAGTTTTCTGCTCCAAAGGTGGTCACCAGGTAGCAAGCACTTGGGACAAGTTCACACATCAAGGATCCCAGGCTCTGCTTATAAGGTATTGCAGAAAGATGCAAATGTTGTGGTCACAAAATGGTCTGGCAAAACAGAAGACTAGATATAGAATTTTGGTAATTCCAGGTGAACCACAAACTGATTAAAAATAAAAAGTGCACGAGGAAATACGAAATTGTTTTAGGATGTTTTCTTTGTTTTAACGGGAGCCCATGTTTGCTCGTGTCTGGCAAACAGAAAAGTTTCCTGATGTAGTTTAAAAGTTCACCATAAACGTAGGAATCGAGCTTAAAAAAAAGAGTAAAAAATGAGTTGGAACAGGAAGAAAAGGCCCGGAGGCTCAGTGAGGCACAACAGGTAAATCCTAACTGCTAAAAACTATAACCAAGCGGTCGAGGCAGAAAGACCGCGGGAAGCAGAGGAGCAGAGCACGGGCTGCGCGCCAGGGCGGAATCGAGGTCACCGCCAGGAAGGCAGGGACCTGATGCTGGTGAGAGGGCCAGAGTGCAGCCCTGTAGAGCGGCTTCCAGCCTAGCCAGGGCCGCACCTGACAGCCTGGAGACTTAAGAGCTCTCTGCAGGGGTTGGGGGCGCCGCCTGGGCGTTTAAAGGTCAAGGTCAAGGTGGGGTTTGGTGAGCCGTGCAGAAGCGCTCAGAAGAGGCGGAAGACACAAAAAACAATCATGAGGTCATCTTTATGGCTACCATTCTTAAAAAAAAAAAAAAAAATCTGGACGGCTGCGGGGTGGAAGCGGCCCTGTCAGCAGCGAGTGCAAAAGAGGCCTGGGACTGAAGTCGGGACGCAGAGCGGGCCGCGGGCCACCGCGGGAGAGGGAGGTGCTCAGAGCCGAGCCCAAGGCACTGCCGCACTCACTTGCCCTCCTGGCAGTCATAGAGCACGATGGAGTCGTCGTCGCTGCTTGAGATGACCGTCTCGCCGTTGGGACTAAAGTCAAAGCAGTTAATCTTGTCCGAGTTCTCGCGGAACACCTTGGCGACGCGGAAGCTCCGCAGCACGCTGTCGGTCAGCTTCATGGCGGCGGCGGCGTCGGCGGCGGTGGCTGCAGGAGGCGGCGGCGGCGCAGGGCCGGGGCGGGGCCGGGCGCCGAGCGGGAGGGCGGCCGAGAGCCAAGACGGGCGGGGCGGGCTCTGCGCCGGTGGCGAGCGACAGGGCGGCCAGCAGTCAGGCCGCCGCCTCCTCCTCCTATTCAAGTATTACTCTCCCGCCTGGATTTGAGGCCTCTCTGATTGTTTCTGCTCACGATCGCCTCACTCAGAGCCAACAGGCGCGACGCCGGCTCATTGTGTCCGCCATCTTGGGGCGACGAGCAGAAGCCGAGGGCGAGGATCCTTATCCGCGGCGCACGCCGGGAAAGGGGGCGGGGCGGGAACGGCGGCTCTGGGCGGGGAGGTGACGTCAGCGCGGCCGCGGGAGGTGGGGTTGCAGCGGTGGAGCCTGTGAAGCCCTTGGGCCTGGAATTCTTGACCCTTACCTTTACCTTCTCCTGTGGGCGGGAAAGCTGCAGGGGTGACCTGGGACCTAGGCATTTTTGCTTGATTGAGACCTTTAGGGAGAGTCAGGCGCTCCCCAAAACTCAGGTACTGCAGTGGTCGGGAACTCTCCTGGAAACCTGTTCTGGGAATAAGAATTTGGTTGTGGACTTACTTGATCTCTTTTTGCTCACAATTTCTGGCTTAGAGAGCTTCAGTTCTTTTTTTTTTTTTTTTTTTGAGACAGGGTCTCGCTTTTATAGTTCAATCTGACTCTGAGCTCAGCCTTGAACTCCCAGCAATCGTCCTGACTCTGCCTCCCAAATGCTGGGATTACAGCACTTGAGCCACCACGCCTGGCACTGTAGTATGTGGCTCTGATTGCTGGTAGGCAATGAGTTTCCACGCCTGCCCAGCATTTCTGTATGTGGTTACTGAAGCTCGAACCCCGGCTCTTGCACTTGCAAGGCAAGCGCTGGAAACACTGAACTAAATCCGTGGTCCTATGTTTATTTATTTATTTTGAGGAATAATATAGTCTGCAAATTTAAAGTGCATGAATTTTTAAATTCTAATAGTGTATACTGTACATCCTTAGACCACTGCCCAAAACTTTATACTTTAAAAACATTTTGAAACATAACAGAGCTCATGAAACAAAATAATTTTAAAGATAAAATTCAGTACATTTATATAAATGTAACTTACAAACAGCCCAAAGAAACCACTGGCACATACCTTTCGTATGACCAGTTAACAGCTGATTTATTCTGCCTGGGTGCAGGCAAGCTGAGATTGAGAAAGATGTCAGTCCTTGGCCAGAGGAGGTTAGGTTTTGATAGAGTTTGGGATGAGAAAGAGGTTATAATTCTAAGGAATCTGAAGTGGAATGTTTGGGGTCAAGTTATCCAGGAAGGTCAGTGCAGGTGTGCAGATGATAACAGACTTGGGATATTGTATGTCCTTTCCTAAGTTTTCTTTATGGCTATCTGTTGTTTTATGATGGCAACATGGACCTTTAGTGGTTTCCTGTTATTTGTGGAGGGCAGCATGTTTGCTGAGAGAGTTCTGTTCAGGTCAGAGATGACAGTAACAAACATTCTAAGTTGCAAAACATATTTACAGGGGTTGGGGGTATAGCTCTGTGTTAGTGCTTGCCTAGCTCGCTGAAAGCCATGGGTGAAATGAGCCCGGTTCCCAGCATGGCAAGAAAACAACCCCCAAAATTCATAGCATCAAGAAATCACTTGAAAGGAAAACTTATCTCCTCATTCAACAGTACACAATGTTAAATTCTGATCTCCTTATTCATACAAATACCTAAGTTTTATACAATCAACCTCTTCCCTTCTGCATTAGTGTTTTACCCACTTTCCTATTGTAGTAAACCAGATTGGTTTTTTTTGTGTGTGTGAACAAAGATTTTAAAGAAAAATTTTTATTAAAAAACAAAACAAAACAAGCCAGGCATGGAGGCAAACATTTGTAATCCCAAACCACGGGAGGTAGAGCAAGGAGGCTAGCCTGGGCTACACAGTGAATTCAGAGCCAGTCTTGTAGGGGAAAAGGTAGCTGTTTAGCAGTTTCCTGGGACTACCAGTTAAGCAGCACTTCTGTAGACCTGCTGTTGCAGAACTCCTGAGTTTCCTTATCACCAGTTCACAGGATGTTCCCCAGACATCTTAAGTTTTGTGTTACCGAATCTTGCAAACAGATGGGTAAACACTGCGATAGGAATCAGTAAGAATTTCAAAGCCTGTGCCAGGAAATGCTTCAGCCCACCTCTTCTGTTTTTACCACTGTGCATTGATTGCTACTTTGTATTGACTTCATAATAAAAGAGCTGTTGGAATACAGCTCGGTGGTTCAGTCCTCTGAGGCTGTTCTCCCTGCTGGATCTCATCCCTGAGTGCCTCGTTTGCTTCTGCGACCCCGGACATACATTGGATATACACCATTGGACTTATACCGACAAGTGGCACGCAGATGAGGGGCTCGAAGAATTCAGAGGACCGGACACTTGGGGGCCGAAGGGTGCGTTCCTTGGTAAGTGGAAGACTTTGGCATTATAGCAGGTCATGAGAAATTTCCCATCTCTGGTAAAACAGTATGCTCTACTGCTGCTACTAGGCAGTGGTGAAGAGGAGGAATTGGAGGAAGAACTGCCACCTCCTCTACTGAGGGAAAACTTAAGTGAAGGTAGTTTTGAGAGTGAAGAGGAGGATGAAGTTGAGAGTTTGGTTACTCAGATGAGGAAGTTGCAGGGTAAGGTTGAGCTACTACAGAGACAAAAAACAAATTCATTCCCTGTAGAAAATAGGGAACTCTCAGCTCCATTAAAGAGAGCTGGGGAAGTGGCAGAATTGCAGAGACAAAAAGTGAATTCATTCCCTGTGGAAAACAGGGAACCTTTAGCGCCGCCACTAGAGATGGCTGAGGAAACGGTAGGGGGTGTTACTGTATGGAAGCCCCTGACAAATTGTGTTTTTCTCTTATGTATGTTTCTAGTTCAGTTGATTTTGTTTCTGTATGTTAAAGGAAAGTTTCGTCCTAAGGTCAGAAAAAGAGGGTTTGGCAGTACTGGCAAACAAGTTTTTTGGCAAACCTTAATTAAGGAAGATCGCCCTAGGATAACTGTTATTTTTAGATAATATACCTATTGAAGGTCTGGTGGACACAGGAGCAGATGTTTCTATTATCTCTACAACTTCGTGGCCAGAATCTTGGCACCTTAAAAGGATACATACTCAATTTACTGGACTTGGTACTCTTTTTTTTTTTTTTTAGGTTTTTTGAGACAGGGTTTCGCTTTGTGGTTCAGGCTGGCCCTGAGCTCAGCCTCCAACTCACATCACAGCAATCCTCCTGCCTCTGCCTCCCGAGTGCTGGGATTACAGGCATGAGCCACCACGCCCGGCACTGTGGTATGTGGTACTGGTTGCTGCTGGGCGTGAGTCTCCATGCCCAGTATGGTATGTGGTTACCGGGGAATCGAACCTGGGCCCTTGC
>PVIR01035945.1:0-16116 GCA_004026965.1 Petromus typicus
TAAATAAAATTTTAATATAAAGAAATGGCATGAAAATATAGAAAAAGATTAATATTTGTTTTAGATACTACATTTTGCAAGATTTTGTCCTTAGTTCTATTTACATATTTAGCTCTCTCAAATTTTCAACATTTAGAAATAAAAGACTAGCACTGATTAAAATAAAGCATTTGAATATATCTGAAACAAGTTACTAATCTTGTTCAGATTACAAATAAAACTGAAACTATTATTTGAAAATGTATGTTAGTATAAATCTCCTTTAATTATGTGAAGAAATAAAGATCACATTTTTGCCTGTTGCTTTATACTTTGTCATCAGGTCAATCACTTTTAAAAATGTGTTATTGCCTTGTATCTGTACCTTAATCACACGTGTGAATTCCTAATTTTTTCATTTGCATTTTGATTTTGATGAGATTTCTGTATTCTAAATTTAGCTTTAGTTCATTACACTTCATGTTATATAACACAGTGAGAAGTTCACAATGAAGAAGTCTAGTAGGATTCTGTCATGGTATAGCCATGATATAGCCCAAGCCAAAAGTACTCAGTAGTTCCTAAAGGTGACCTTACTCTTCTCAGTAAGGAATTCAGTTTGTAAGGCAAAGCCTGAGTTTTCTTTTGGAAACAATTCTACTACTATACCAAGGCTTGAAAAACTGTAGATAGGATACTTGAGTCAATAAAATTGATAATTTTTACCTATGCAATCTTCCAGCCTATAAAGGGAGAGAAGTATTTCTTTTTATTTTCAGTTTTATCTGTATGAACAGTCACTTCCTCTGCTCTGCTTTTCCCAGTAGAGGAATCTTAACATGCCATCAAATTCTCCAAGTTCTGGAACTTTAGTTGAGTTACACAAATGACAAATATATATGCAATCCAGTCATCTCAGACTACATTTTTTATGAATTTCAATTTCAAACTACATATTTTCATTTGAGTGAGAGATAAATGAAAATTTGGCTTGTTAAGGTAAATCCTGAGGTACAAAATACCTAAAGGATTTCAAAGTACTTTTATTTGCACTGTAGTATTTTGCTTTGGAATTCATTTGAGAATCACATGTTCAGTTATATATCCTAGGTATGTTTATAGATTTAATGGATGACATAATAATTTCAAAATATCAGCAGATATTTCAATACAGGTAACAAAATGTTTAGTTTGATAATTCACTGACAATAATCTTTAACATATTTTTCATATTTGAATAATTTGTTTTGACAATAATAGTTCAGAAGATAAAGACTTTTCAATGTATAAAAGAATAATTTTTTAAAATGAAATTTTTTATCTTCTATTCTCTGACAAGATTTGTGGAGAACTGATTAAAATTGGAATGCTTGAATTTATGTTTCAACTCTTAACCTCTGAAGTTTGGTGATGTACAGGCAAAATGAACAAATAAAACCAGTGTTTCATAGGGATCCACTGTGCATTGGACTAGATACTACCTGAAAACCAAATTGGTTTTCACCTACTATACTTCTGCCAGAATACAAGCTCAATAGCACCAATATATACATGATAGGCTGCATATAATTAAGCAGATAATGATTTGACATTTCATTGATATTTAATATTCTGATGATATCAAATTTTGATGACTAAGATTTGATCCAAATTTTATGAAAAACTGAAAATTGGTAAGATAATAATTAAAGAGATTTATAGGCAGATCTGACTAGCCAGTGAGCCACTGGATGATAATTTAGAAGATAGATAGGTGGAACTGCAGAGAAGCTATAAGGATGGTCACCATATCAACCATTTCGAATTCACCTATCACTGCTCAGAGGTGATGAATGGAATCCATCAGGTTCGGAGGAAAATAGTGCCAAGTCGAATGTAGTACACATGGATGTGAAATAGAAAATACAATCTCACTAGGTGGCTAAATTTGAATATTGGTGAATTTCACTTTCAGTTACATCAGTTTTATGCAAAATCCCACAGAAACATATTCAGTACAAGAAGAGATGATGGTCAAGTTAAGAATTTCCACATTTTCAGGTAGAAGCAAGAGGGACAATGAAGGATATTTTTTTCCAAAACTTAATATAGAAAGTGGAAGATTAGATACTCAAGGGAATACAATGATTCCATAATGTAATGATCATATTCTAATATACGGAGATAGTTGGCAATGAAAGAGAACAATATACATTATATTTGGAAAATTGAAATTAATATTTTCAACAGCATTTGCCAAAGAAGGTTGCAGAGTTTAAGTAAAGAATGAAAGAACATATTGTTGGTTGCCTTTTCACTTTGCTGGTAGTTTCTTTTGCAGTGCAAAACAATATGGGAAAGAATCTTTACCAGCCACCTCTCAGACAAAGGGCTACTATCTAGAATATATAAAGAGCTAAAGAAACAATAAATAAATCCACCGAAATATAAAGACCCAATTCAAAAATGGGCATCTGAAATGAACAGATTTTTGTCAGAGAAAGAATAAAAACAGCTAAGAAGCATATGAAAAAATGTTCAACATCACTAGTCATTCGAGATATGCAAATGAAAACATTAAGATTTCATCTCACTCCACAAAGAATGGCTGCTGTTTAAGAGTTAGCCAGCAACAAATGTTGGTGAGGCTGTGGAGAAGAAGGAACCCTTCTCAACTGTTGGTGGGAATGTAGACTCGTACCACCCCTGTGGGGAACAGTTTGGAAATTCCTCAAAAAGCTAGGATTGGAGGTTCCATTTGACCTGGCCATCACTCTGCTAGGTATATGCACAAAAGAATTAAAGGATTCATATCACGATGACATATGTGCACCTATGTTTATAACAGCTCAGTTTGTAATTGCTAAATCTTGGAAATAAACTAAATGTCCATCAACTGGAGACTGGATAAAAAGTTGTGGTTCTTCTACACTTTGGAGTATTACTCTGCCATAAAAAATGATGAGTTTGAATCATTTATACTTAAATGGATGTACCTTGAGGACATCCTCATAAATGAAATAAACAGGTCACAGATGTGTAAATATCACATCTTTTCTCTGGTATGAGAAAATAAAGAGAGAATAATAAATGAGTTCTAGAATGTATGTTATATATTGTGAAAAAGAAAACACTTAAAGCATAATGGAGTGAAGGAGGAAACTAATGAGATTATAACAAAAAGAAAGGAAACAATGTTTATGTATGTAGTAGGTCGGGGTGGTAGGGTGGGTAGGACTATGGGAAAAAGTGAGAATTAAGTTGTGTCATATATTGGTACAAATTCTCATTGTTGAATGTAATCATGATGTGTATATGTAATGTACCAATAAAGATTTCAATTTTTTAAAAAAAGAATGAAAGGACAAAGAGAAAATTTACTTGTTATATTTTCCCCCCAGTATAATAAAGATCTTAAGTTACAAGAGAAAGTTGAAGGAGAGAGAGGAAACTTGACAAAGGTTTGAGACATTCACTGAAGAAAGGTCATATGAAGGAATGGTCTCTTCAACCCTCACGTGATTTGCCAACTGCTTCTCTCACATGTACCTTGTTTGTTTCTGCATCTCTTATTCCTATTGTTACCTCCATTTGTAATATGTTTTCCAATATTAAATTCAGTATTGGTATTAATATTAAATATGGAAGTTTAATTTATTTCCTTTAAAAATACTGGAATTTCATTGCAATGAAATAGAATACTTCTCATTTTGAGCTTTAATAACATTTATTTTTCTGCACTTGGGCCACTATTTTTATTCATGGAGAATTTCCAGTGTCAAAATAGGCACAGGAACATTTTTTTTTTCCTTCAGGAATATGGGAAGTGAGTGAATCTTGCTTTTAGAAACGACCCATTCATCTTCAATGAAAGAGTCCAAAAGATGCAAATCTTAGAACTTTTCTGAACCTCTGTTGTTACTTAAGAGTTATCACATAGCTCAATCTGGATAAAATGTGCAAACAAAAGAATCATCAAAGGGTGCGTTCTCCAGCTGGAAGAAGCAAAGAAAAAAGGAAAATGGGAAATAAATGTACTTTTGAGCAGCAATCATTTTTCCATTTAGTTTCAAACCACTCCTGTAGGTTTTCCTGCTATTTTGCAACAAAGAAGAAAAGATTGAGAATTTCAAACTTGAGAAAATTGACTGTAAAGGCAAAATATGTGTACATTCTTTTATCAACAGTTACATAGTCCTTGGATGTGTATTGCCTAAAATGTGATACATGCATAGTGTACAGGAGAAAAGCAATGGCAGGCTTTTTAATAATTTATTCAATTGCTTTTTTGTATAACTGAGTATTAAACCTTTTACTTGGAAAGATCTTTACCTGATGTGTTAAAATTCAAATAGACATAACAGAAAAGCAAATAAATGGCTTTCTACTGAATTCCCAAGTATCTAGAATAAGTTGAGAAACAGGTGTGGCACCTAAGTAGGAAGTGCATACATGTTATTTGGAATAAATTTTAAACTGTAGAATGGCCAAGGGTATTGCAAAATGGTGACATACAATACTGCTTCTTCAATAAGCAAGTTTTTCCTAACACTTCCTACAAACCTTAAATAAAAATATTCAAAGGAAATGTAAAACTTTCTTCAGAGTGATAGGAATTGAGAAGTGTCAGGAGAGCGAAGTTGAATGCAGTTGTCTAAACAAGTATTGTTTATGCGTCTGCACATGTAGGCTTTTTGTCTGGAAGAAAAAGTGATGGTGTGTACATATAGCTGTTGCTGTGTGTTTGCAGTGCACAGAACACCGAGTGTCTATAGGAAGCAGATATGTGGATTCCATATTTTTGTACTTTTATTATTATTATTATTTTATTTTATTTAATTTATTTATTTATTTATTTTTTTGAGAAAGGGTCTCTTTCTGTAGTTCATGCTGGCCCTGAACCTAGCCTCAAACTCATATTACAGCAATCCTCCTGCCTCTGCCTCCAGAGTTCTGGGATTCCAGGCATGAGCCACCACTCCCTGCACTGTGCTGTGTGGTACTGATTGCTGCTGGGTGTGAGTCTCCATGCCCAGTATGGTATGTGATTGCAGGGGATTGAACCCATGCCCTTGTGCTTGCAAGAGAGGCTGGAGCCACTGAGCTAAATCCCCGGCCCTGTACTTTTCTGTGCTACATATTTGCAGTATGAGATGATTGTCAGTGCCAATTCCATTCCTTGTGGAGAGTCACCACATGTACCTCTCATGCTTCTTCCTTCATGACCTTCTCTTTCACTCCCTTCCTGTTTCCTCCATGTCTTGACCCCATTCACTTTGGCTAAAAGTCCATTTTCATGCTTCCTCTTATCTGCCTTTTTCTGCCCTTTTAATTTAGTTTTGGGTTTAGCATAGAAGCAAAACTGTGCAATGTTTCCTTAACATAAAGTTGTAAGGCACAATGATTTAAAAATACTCAAATTGACCTTTCTTTATGGCAGAGTAATCTTCATCATTTTTCTACCCTTTCTTCTCTCCTCCTTCCTATTCACCCCATCTAAGCCTTCTTTCCAAGTCTACCAAGACAACTTGCCTTTTCCCTATCATATTTCTTTTATTGTGCTCTTTAAAATATTTATCTTTTAGCTTTCTTACATCAGAGAAACCATGCATTATTTAAAAGTCTGTGTCTGTTTCATTTAACAATATGGTCTCGAGATGTGTCCATTTTCCTGCAAATGCCTCAGTGAAGTTTCAAGTCCCAGGAGATGAGCAGTAGCCTGGCAATGGAGGCTTGTGGCATTGTCAGTGCCTACGTGAGAGGCTGAGGCATTCAGGATGGTTACTCTGTGCTTTTTATTCATGTATTTCTGAGATATGTAATAACTGTATTCATTATTAAGAACTGATACAAATGTGTTTCCCATATTGGTTATATCAGTTCTTATTCCTCTTTGCCCTTTCTTCATATCCCTTTATTGGTTCCCTTTTCTTTCTCTACAAAGTCTACTGCTATGTCCTTATTTTTTCTCTTTTATTGTCTTTTTATATTATAGGGATTTCAAGATTTCTCACTTAAGATCACCAGCCAGAGGATTAAAGTTGAAATAGAAATAGAAATATTTTGGTCAAATGGCACAAAGTTCATGCTAGAAAGAAGAAGTTCTAGGAATCTATAATACAGCACAGTGATTATAGCTGATGATAATGCACTGCACACTTGAAAAGTTCCAAAGGAGTAGATATTAAATATTCTCACTTCGAAAACATACAGAAATGTCAGATGACAGATATGCTAATGAGTTTCATTTAAAAATTAATTATGGAGTCATGTCTTGAAATAGTACTTTATTCATAAATATAAATATAACAATTTATTTGTAAATTAAATCATAAGGATATAAATTAAACATAGAGAAAATGTGTGAAAAAATCAATTCCTTATATAGTAGGATTTATTTGAAAATCCCAGATTGTTTATAGAATCACAGATAAAATAAAAATAGAACTTAACAATTGAAATGTATCATTGTTATCTCTATTCTCAATATATCAAGACACGGCAGTTTATGTCAGTGTAATTCTCAGCTTTCAGTATGTACTTTTTTTTATCACTGCATATGGAAAGGAAAACTTCACAGAATTAAACTTGGACACTTTTATTCAAACAAAGTTTTTTTTTTTTTTTTTTTGTGCTACATCTAACATCTGCCTTTGGAAAAGTATTACATAATTTACTTAGGAATCGGAGCCCTTTTTCTTTATGGGTTGTTATATGAGAAAAAAGTAGGCTCTTGAAAATCAGAAATGTCCCTTGTATACATAGATACATTCACAAGTGCTTCTGCTCATACACAGTAGCAACCTTTTGAATAAACATTAGCAAGTCTAGAATAAAGTATTTTCACTAATGTTAATTTTCTCCCTGCATTTCCAAACCAAATAGTCATTCTGGTTCTGTTGTGCTTCTGGTAGCAGCCAATTGCTGCTAGCAAATATGCATGTCAGGTTCCTAAACTGGAAGAGAGTCTCAGCCAGCGCTTGTAGTTCTCACTTTCATGAAAGTTAACTCTCATTGGTAAACACCCTCAACTTTCCTGACAGGGTAAAATATCTCTGAAAATCTCTCCCTCTTTTTCTCATAACTGGAAGCCTCAAATTCTTTGTGAACCTGTAATATAGTCTCCCTTTACTGTTGTTTTCATTCTGGGGAACATATTTGTTTTGTCTCTTTCTTTATTTTAAAATTATATTCACTGAAAAATTGCATGTGTTTACTGCCATATTTTCTCTTAAGACTTTTCTTTGATTTTCCTTCTGTCTGCATTTTGCTTGCTTTTCTCTGCATTTGTATATTGATGTTTCTCATAGTTGTTTTGATCTCTTCATCATCCCTACTGTTAATTTTGAACAGTCCATCTCTGAACGTACTAACACAAAATTGAAATAATTTGGCTTTGGACTTGAGTTGAAGTTCTGCTATTTACTTGCTACTCTGTAATTTTGTTGATAATTTTGGGAAACATTCTTTTTAGGTTCCAAGAAACTCATCTTTAAAAATAAGATTGTTTGAAGGATTAAAAGAATGCTAGATTTAAAAAGTTTAGAGTGAGAGATCGTCTAATCCAGAGTTGAAATTAGATTATAAAACTATTGTGATAAAAACTGCATGCTATTGGCATACAGACAGAAGGGATGATCAAAGGAATGGAAGAGAGGTTGTAGAAACAACTCCAAGAACTGAAATATTTGATCTTTATTGAAAGAACAAAAAATATATAAATATAACTTCTTTAACAAACAATATTAAAAAAATGGCTAGTCAAGTGCTGAAGATTGAAAATAAACCTGTATGGGGTTGGAAATTTAGCTCAGTAGTTCAGGTATCTTCCTGGAAAATATACGGTCCCTAATTTATTCCCTGGTACCACATACCACAACATGGGGCTTGTATCTGTAATCCTAGCACTCAAGAATCAGAGGCATGAGGATTAGTGTGAGTTCAAGGCTAGCCTGAACTACACAGTGAGTTCAGGGCCCTCCTGAACTACAAAGTAAGACCCTGTCTGAAAATTAAAAAAGAAAGAAAGAAAATAAACATATATTTTTACCTAGTAGTAAACTAATGTCAAAGTTCTTCAAAGACCTAAGTGTTAAAACAGAAACACTTAAATAAGTGAAAGAAACAAATTAGATAAAACTTGAAATCATAGGCCCAGGGAAGGACTTTATGAACAGAATCCTGGTAGTACAGGAAAAAAATACTGTGAATTGATAAAAGGTTTCATATCAAACTAAAGAGATTCTTCAGAGCAAAGGCTACAACCAACAGAATGAAAATAACACCTACAGAATGAAAATAACATCTACAGAATGAAAAAGTATTTTACCGGAGTTTTCTCAGAGGACTTGTGTCTAGAACATATAAATGTTGTAGACCAGCCTGTGTGACTTGGATCTCCTAGTGTCCAGGAAAATGTAACTTTTTTCAGGAACAGAAAAATCAATTCAAAAACTTGCATGCTTTCTGATTGTGTGTGAAAAACATCATACATATTGTATACCTATGAGCAACAAAATTCTGCAGAGGAAATGTATAGAACATGAGCATCCTGACAGAGGGGAAGTTCTGTTACCCATTCGTCTTCTTCCCCTTTCCTCATCGCTTCGTGTTTACTGACATCCACTGGCAGCCACTTCCCCGTGCATGATGAATGATCCTTCTTCTTTGTGCTCTTGGTTTTCTAATAAAAATGGTTCAACTGAGAGATTGTTGAGGGAGTGTCCTCTGGAGGCATCTTTCCTTCTGAAATCTCTTGAATTCTGAATCATTGTCTTGTCTGTTTTTGCTTTCTCAAATGAGGGTCTTATTAGTTCCCAAAATATAAAGAATTGGAATAATAAAATCCTCAAAATAAAAAATCGAATAAAAAAATGGGCACCTGAAGTGAACAGACCCATTACAGCAAAAGAAGTACACGTGGTCAATAAATTCATTTAAAATATCCTTACTACTTGCTATGAAATAAATGCATACTAAAACAACACTGTGTTTCTGTCTTGCTCTGTAGAGAACAGGAGAAGTTACTAGAACTTCAGTTAAACTTTAGTTAAATTCATGTTTTCTGAGAGTCAAACAGGTGAGTTAATTAACAAATAAAATGAAATGAGACTCAGAGAAAAAGTTGAGCTTGAGCCTGATCTATGCTACTCTGAGTAGCAAAGACATCTGACCATTTCCCACACTTTTTTTTTACACATCTTCAGTAACAAAAGACTCAAAAGCCTGGGCATTCAGACAATAGTGCTCGAGGAATTATATAAATGAAGATTCCAGAGTAATTCTGCCCTGGAGCACTACAGCATGTGGGGCCATGGAGTCTGTGGTCTGGTAGGGAAGAGTAAAGTCTTCACGTCTTGATATGCCATAGCTGGTCTGCAGTCAGGAAAGCTTGACCTAATCATAGTCTCAGTTGGATAACTAATATTTCCGAAACAGGTTGCTCCTGAGATTGCCCCAGAAGAAATGACCGTCATCAAGAAATCAAATAATAAATAATTCTAGAGATGCTATTGGGAAAAAAGAAATATTGCATATTGTTGGCCAGATTGTAAAATAATACAACCATTTTAGTAATCAGTGGTGTTTCTGTGAAAAATGAAAACTTGGAATTTCACTTGATGTAGACATTTCTTTCCTATCTTCTCAAAATATTTTATAACATAAAAGGACAGAAAATGAGAAGCAGGTCATGTCATATTCTGGTACAAACCTTCAATGTTGAATACTATGATTATATCTATTCATAATGTACCAATAAAGATTTTAATTTTAAAAAGTACAGTGATACATACCCATATTTATAGAAGCACAATTCTTAATAGTAAAAAAATTAAAAGCACTCTTTATGCCCTTCAATAGAGGAATTGGTAAAGAAAATGTGATAGAATGAGATACTCCTTTGCCATGTAGATAAACTTGTCATTTGAAAGAAAATGGATGCATCATCAGACCACAGCATTACGTGAAATAAATCAAATACAACAGGGTAAATATTGCAGAGTTTCTCTTATAAGAGAAGCTCAAAGTATAAACAAGAAGGAATGTAAAATAAAATTGAAGGAAAGATGATCAAGAGATAGAGGGAGGAAAAGTGAAAAGAGAGAAATGGGATTAAAAGTGACAAGATGTGTTATGGACATATAGCAGCTCCACACAAAAATGTGTTTTATGGCATCCATCATGTCCATAAACATGTATTAGAAAATGAGAAAAAGAAATAGGACAAAATGATTAGTACTGAAAGGTATCTAGACAAAAGTGCTTGTCCCTGTCATACCTCAACATTTTGTATCTCAGGTCTGATTTCTGACACGCAGATGTTTCAACTACAATCTTAGGTTTGATGGCGTCTGTAACGGAACAAGTGAATTATCCATAGCTGTAATCATTTCTCCATCTTTGGTTCTTTTTCTTTCCTATAATTAATTTGGTTCTTCAAAGTTCAATTAACTGAAACTTTGAGTCATTATAGAATTTATCTCCTTTAAACTTTACTGTTTTTATATTATATATTTTATATAGTGAAAGGATATATATTTAATAATTTATCACTGTCAATTGACTTTCAGTATTTTAATTCAAGCTCATAGTTTATTTGGCCTCAAAATTACTATATTTGTGATCACAATGTATACTTAACATGTACCAATAAACTCAATTTTTAAAATATGAATGTGGCCGGGTACGGTGGCTCATGCCTGCAATCCTAGGACCCAGAGAGCAGAGGGAGGAAGATTGCTGTGAGTTTGAGGCTTGCCGGAGCTACATAGTGAGCTTAGGGTCAGCCTAAAATTCAAAAACAAGAGACCCTGTCTCAAAAAATATACATAAATATAGATGGATGATAAAAATTACTATATACACCTATATATCACACACACAACCCGTGTGATGAAAAGATTCTTTAAACATACAAGATTTGAAGTTATCTAATTTTGTGGTTTGACATATAGAAAAATTTCTGAACATTTTAGGAAGTAATATGTAATCTTGTAAGTTTTATTACTTTTTTCTGTTTAATTCCCATTTTACATAGAATTAGATATAAATTGATTTTTAGAACAAATATGTAAAAAATATTATTTTTTTAAATTTCATAAAAATACTGTGTGAGATAAAGCTTTTCTAATGAACACTCAATGTTTGTTATTATATTTTTTATTTTATTTTATTTTATTTTATTATTTTTTTTAGGTTTTTGGAGACAGGGTCTCGCTTTGTGGTTCAGGCTGGCCCTGAGCTCAGCCTCAAACTCACATCACAATCTTCCTGCCTCTGCCTCCCGAGTGCTGGGATTACAGGCGTGAGCCACCACGCCCGGCACTGTGGTATGTGGTACTGGTTGCTTCTGGGTGTGGGTCTACACACCCAGTATTGTTATGTGGTTACCGGGGAATCGAACCCGGGTCCTTGCACTTGGGAGACAGGCGCCGGAACCACTGAGCTAACTCCCCGGCCCTATTATATTTATTTTAAATTCCTTGTGCAAGTAATGCTTATCTTCAGAATATTATTCCATATAACTGTGGCTACATTAGGTTGCAATCACTGTAACTTATTTTCTGTTAAATAATCCAAGCTTTTATTTTTTAAAAAAATGTATAAAAATTGATGAGCATCACATACTTTTTAGGATTACTTCCTGATAATATAGTCCCAAGGTAGAAAATAACTTTAGCATTTGAATTTTGTATCACCTATCTGAAGCCCTTTTTACTAAATGATATCATTTAAAATCATTTAAATATTCAAATGGCTGGTCAAACATAAACCAAACTGCTGGTCCTAAAAGAAAAAGTTAAATTGCTCTTAATATTCAGCATTTTCAGTGATTCATAAGATCGCATATGCCAAATCAGTGGCTGCACAGCAATCAGCAGCAATTAAAATTCTCTTCCACTGTCAAAATATGGTCAGTCACTGTTTTGTTCTAATTGTTGCAATTTTTAACCTACAAATAGATCTATCCCTATTCTATAAATAATATTAGAACTCATTTGACTTCTGTGCCAACTAAATTGGAAACTTAATTGAGGTAATGTTGACATTAGACATAACCTCCTCCTCCTCCACCCATATTCAAATTTAATCTCTATGTATACTCCCTATGATATAAAAATGATCATTTCATATTTAGAACTTTTTTATGACTGAAAGATTCTAAGGATGGCTTTCATTTCTCATACACATGTGAGTTGTCCCTGCAGTGTTGTTCTTACTTTTCAGTAAAAATCCTGTTTTTACTGTCCCAGAAAACAAATCCCTGGAAGAGTTGACAAAATCGGACAAAGTTGAGAGGAAAATAACCTTTGTTCTCTACATTGAAGATGAACAGTAGCAAAAATTCTTTAACTTCAAATTATCTTTCCTCAGTATCCTGACCACAGAATTGCTCTTTATAAATTTCTCAGTGTTTTAAATAGTTAGTGTTTCTCAGAGACATTTGTATCTGTTAACTCAATATTGGTGATAGAATGATGATATTTTCTGAAAAAGTCCTTGATCTGTAGGAACAAATTAAGGACAAATCTCTAAGTTGTTGCTTGTCTGTGTATTTTGTGGGAGGCATTTATGAGTCTGATAGGTAAGACTATAGTTGTTGCTTATGTTATATAGACAGAAACTGATATTTTGTCAGTTTTCCTAGGGCTATTGTAGTAACGTGTTAGCAAATGCGTGACTAAAACCTACAAGAAAGTGCATCACCAGTCTGAAGGTGATAAGTACAAACTGAGATTTTTGAGCAATATCACTCCAAAATCTAGGAGCATATAACCTGTCTTTACTTACTTCTGATAATTTAGTGGAAGTGTCTATATTTTAAGGTCTGTAGATACACCATTCCAGTCTCAGTCTTCACTGTATCTCTGATGTGAGACATTAGTTTTTCTATAATGGTACCAGTCTTATATGATTAGGGGCTCATCCTACCTCGTTATGGCTTAGGAATATAACTGGCTCTGAGGAAAAGAGCTACCTGTAAGGAAGTTTATATTTAAGAGCACTTAGGGTTAGGACTTGGGCTTGACTTTTCAAGAATCATAGTTCAGTGAATAGTCCCTCTTCCTGTTTCTTCACTCTTCTATTTTCCCTAGAAATTGACCTCTTGCTTTTGGAAATAATGTGTGCCAATGTGCATATGGTTGTTTCTAGAGGCAACTCCACTATAGCTATTACTGCACAAATAAATGATCACATTTAGCCAGTCCAAAAATGGATTCTTAAAGGTTCAGATTTGGAACAACAAGGAAAACATTGGTTCTACTCAGTTTAGGAGACTGTTCATAGTTGCTGAGAAAATCTCTAGTTATGTCTCTTACAAACTTATCCTATTTTACTTTGACTTCCTTCAAAGCTGCCTGGAAGATGGACCATTTTAACAAAGCAAATCTGTTTAACTATCAATGAAAACAATGACTCATCTAATCAAGTTGCTAAATATAATAATAGGTTTTTCCTTTAATTCCCTGGAAGTTTAAAACACATCCACTGATGTGATTACATTCAGAAAATCGAGCAGTGTTTTTGTCTTCTTCTACCTTTCACTATTATCATCTTTGACATGAAGACATAAAATAATTATGCTCTTTTGTTGGACACCCTTATTAAAGTTTTCCAAAGCCCCTTACAGAACCTATCCATAGTGTCTTTTTACCTTGCTAAAATTTGATGTCAGCAGAAAAACTAGCCATCTGCTGTGCATACCAGAAACTGGTACCATATTTTAACATGTGTTGTCGACATCATGTGAATCAGGGATTATTATGATTCAAAAGTTTTGCATCAGATTTTTACACAATTTTTGCCTTAGGTCAGTGAGTCTATAAGGAGAAAAAGATGAGCTATGAGTAAGCCAACTCACTTGTTCCTGCCTACGCAATCTCTGAGAATAGTAACAGCCAAATTTAACCAAGAATCCTAAGCTACTGTCTCATCACTTGCATTAGCATTCAAGTAAGTTAATATTTATTATGACATTAAAGTTCTTTAGGTCTCAGTTGTGAACTTCTGTGGGTCTCTCTTGGGGTCTGTTACATAGCTACCTTCAGCTGTAAGGCTGGGAGGTGGTCTTCATTTTCCATTGCCTATCTACATATGCTCTTAAACTACTTTGTAGTCCTGCCTGGTTTCCTTTCAGCATTCCACAGTGGTGGATGTTAGTTCTTCCAAGGTTGACAGAATTTTTGTTTTTACCCAAGGTCAGGGAGAAAGTAATTAATTCATCTTTAACATGAGGTATGACATGTGTATACCAGGATGGAACTATTGGTTTCTAACCAAAGAAGAGCACTTAATTCAGTATGAGATATCATTACTGAATATTCTTTCTAGTTCTGGCTACAATTTTCCATAAGTCATGAATATAGTGTGTCAATAAAGCCCTTGTGCAGAGAGTAGACATATAAAATAGTTTGTGAAAGGGATTTTGTATGAAAAAGAGCTTAACCATTATAAGACATAGGAGCACTGAGTGACTGACTGGGTAGAAGAGGACTCTAAAATTATAAAAAAGGCAGATAGGAAGGAAATTTTAGACAATGGGAGACCATGAATTTCCATGTGTGGTAAAGAGACATATCTATTCCTACCAAGGCAGGCAAACAGGATGTCAACTGCAAATGAAAGAAGCATTCTACTCTTAATCAATTCCCCTAAGATGCACATTATACCTAATGATGCACATAATTGATTATATTTCCTTTATTCAAGTCACAAGAAATATTTTTATTAAATATTAGAAATATAAAGTTAATATGCTTAACTTCAGCCAAAACAAAGATATCCTAAGGTTGTCATTGAGTTACTATACATTTTTATTTCCTCTTCTTTACTGAAATATGTACAAGTTTTCTTCAAGTTTAAATAAACCAGATATCATTATAATATCTTATTTAGAGAAAAAGAGTAACAAATTTTATCCAAGTTTTCTTAGAAGGCTAAAGAATTATCATATAGCACATTCCACAAAATTATTTGTTTTAGAAATAATATTAGCTAAAATTATCTGCAAAATTATATGGCATGCTAATTATTAGAGGGCCTTTTAATGTGTTTCAGTGGTTAGATTTCTCACACAGACTTAAAAGACTTAACAGCAGCTTTAGCAAGTACAAAAGTATTGAATTTTTTGCAACAAAATTTTTCTTTTAAATATCAACCAAAGCACATAAAGCACATTATTACTGGTAAGTCTTAAATCTTATGACCACAGATTCTGAATATTTCAATATTCATATTCTAATCCACAGGACATTTATGTTATAATTTCATACTACTATGGTACTTATTTTAACTTTTTTCTTCTGTTAACCACAAATATATCAAAAACAAAATATGCAAAACTGTCACAATTTAATTTAATCCTTAGATATGTATTCAAGTAAGTAAATTAGTAATTCCAGATTGTCTCATAAGAAAAAGTTATAATATTTCCTAAATGACAGTTAAAATAATGACTTCTCTTAGTTTTTCCTAATTCATAGTGAAAAGTAATGCTAGAAACTGCATTATCATGACTAACACAATGTATTACTGAAATACACAAAACAATTAGTAACTAAAACAGTAATGGACTAATTGACTAAGTATACCTAGCTTGAAAATAACAAAACTATCTGAATTTTACAGAATATTGTGAAACAGAAAGATTCTTAAAAACTGTCCAGTAGTGATTGGTTTGTGGCAGTGTGCTGAAGTTAGAATACTATAGTCTGGTTGGGAGAAAATAGTCACATGACAGTAACAAATATGAATTAAAAGGTATAAACGTATATTTGGAAACTTGTTACCATTTGAAATTTAAGAGACATTACACTGTTTTTACAAATTATAAATTAGTAATTTTTTTAATTATCTTTATTGGTACATTAAATATACACATCACGCTTGCACTCCATAATGGGGATTTGTACCAGTATAAGACACAACTTAATTCTCATTTTTTCCCATAGCCCCATCCACCCTACCACCCCCCCTATATATAAAATTTGTTTCCTTACTTTTTTGTTACAATCTCAACATTGTCCCCTTTCACCTTATTTTACATTGAGCATTTTCTATTTCACAATATATAACATACAATGCTAGGACTCATTTACATCTTCATTTTCTCATACCAGAGAAAAGATGCGATATGTATCTATCTGTGACCTATTT
>PVIR01035946.1:0-15264 GCA_004026965.1 Petromus typicus
TATGTCATCTCTAACTAGATTAACAGCTCTTCAACAGACTTAACCTGATTGTTTTCCATGCTGAGGTTATAAAGTAATTGTCAGGCGTTTACTCTTGGAAGAGTCCTACAATATTTATGACATGTCAGTGATAATATTTTTCTACTCAATTGAAATAGGAACAGGAGATGGAGAAATGTACCAAAGGTCAAAGATAAGGTAATGATTCCACACACAGGCCAGAGACTTAGTGATATTTCCTGATAAGGAGTCAACCTTTGTCTCTTTAAACTGATTTTCTTGTTACCATTTGGTTTTTCTTTGAAACCGGCCTCTATCACCACAGGCAGTGATTTCGTTGCATTTATTTTGCCACTTCATAGGATTTAGTCTGTCAAGGAGCTTTGCCTCTGGCAAGTACAAGTTGTGATAAATGATCTTATCATGCTTCGGAACATGAGCTCACTTAGCCACCTTAGTAAGCAGAAGCCCCATTCTCCTGCCTCATCACGCCCATAGTTTTAATTTTTTTCATTCTTTTCCCTTTCTCTGAAAGGAAAAACAATTTGATTATATAGAAAATCTGATAAATTATTTTCCAAGAAAAGTTTTGGGGAGAACTGCTTCTCCATATCATTCTGGAAATGTAGTGAGTAATAAAACCACATGGTTACAAAAAGTTAGTTATAGGAGAGATTGTGACTGACAAGCACTTGCATTTTCACACTGCCACTTGCCTTGAGCTGAAGGGAACTGACTGTCACTAAGGAACTAGATAGATTGCTGGCTTGTCACATCAAAAGCTTTTAATTTTATTCAAAAAGTAAGGAAATAATGCCGGTTTTACCTGTGATGGAATTAAATGAAGCTATTCTGTGAATTTTTAAATGGTGAGTATCAAACAAACAGTAGGGACTTAAGTGAAGAATTTATTCCCTGATGAAACAAAGGTATTGCAAAAGAAGGGAAAGTATTAGCAATAGGTTGAATACTCTGACAAAAAGTTGAGCTGACCTCTCAAAGGTCTGGCAGAAAAAAAAGCTTTTATTTTTGCAACAATAGGAAGAAGTGGGGAGATATAAGAAGGACCACATGTGGAAAGGAGATCAACATTGTGATCCACTAGACTTCAGGGAAGATTGTCTCCAGAAGTGAGCCTACACTCATCTGTGTCCTAACTCCTGGTTAGTGCTAAAATCAGAGCCAGGGAGAAAGACAGAAAGTTAGCTAATGTGTGATTAAATCAAAGCAGCAGTATGTTTTACAGATTTTGTCACTTGATATAACTAATCATGCATGAGGCAAAGAATAAGAAGTTGGAGCATCTTTCATATTGCTATGAGTTATCACGGGTCGTCTAAGGTCTTGCATGTTAAATGGGGAAGGACTGATCATTCGTTGTTCAAAGTCGTTTCTCAGGTGCAAAAAGGTGGAGGAATTAACCTTTATAGCTTTCAGGATCACGGGAGTTAGGGAAAAAGCAAAATTGTCAAATGAAGCCTATACTAACAAAGGAATTACTTGGCCAGTCTGAAAGACTAAATATAATTATGGATAACCTTTATATGACAATAAAATTCTGAGCCAGACTTCCAAAGCAACCAGCCAAGAAACCAAATCACAACTACTGTAACAGTTGGCATCCCTTATCAGCAACATCCAGTTTTTCTACTGTGTGTCCCTGGTCTTATCTTGGGGTAATCAAAAAGCTCTTCAAGATTATCATACAGGAGGCCTTAGTTCCTGCTTACCTATATTGTTTCCATATGAAGCATTCTAGAATCCTTCACATATTTTAATTGTATATGTTTCCAGATTATCTTCTGTATTAGTTACTTTTCTTGAATTAGTGATAAAAAATACCCAACACCCAAAATTAGAGGGGAAGAAGTTTATTTAGCTTAACATTTATGGAGGTTTCAGTTTGTGGTCAGCTGGCTCCAAGGTTATGATGACAAACAAGCTTCACAGATGAGAAACAATATGGAGCACACAAGGGAGCAAAAAAATAAGAGACAGACTCAGCAGTGGCTCTCTGTCCCTTTTTTCTTTTTTTTTAATTGTAATATTTATTGGTACATTACATATACGCATCATGATTGCACTCCATAATGGGGATTTGTACCAGTATAAAACACAACTTAATTCTCATTTTTTCCTATAGCCCTACCCAACCTACTACCCCACCTACATACATAAAATTTATTTCCTTTCTTTTTTTGTTATAATCTCATTTTTCCCTCCTTCACCCTATTCTGTCCTTTTTTTCCTATTCAAGCTACTGAGAGTGGGAAGCACTCACCTCATTAATCCTAGTGCCCTTGAGCGTAGCATTGCATCATGAGTCAATTCCAGTTTCACATACTCTAGCTCAAGCCTGTGACCACATTCGGCTTTCAGAGGACATCTAGGCTCAATTCATAATATTCTGCCTTTGGTTCCTGAAAGACTCAAGTACATTTCTTTAGTAAAGGCATTTAGTTCATCTTTAAGGATTGCCAAAGTCTTAGAAGTTTCAACATTGCTTCAAAGTCCAAGTCCAAAGTCTCCTCTCACATTCGACAAACTCTTAGTTTCAAGTTAAACAATTCCAACATTCAGTGGTACAAGATAGAAATTTCCTTTTCAAAAGAGGAATATAAAAGGAATGGAACTAAAGTAAGTTGAAAATCCATAGGACAAAACTCCACAGTTCCAATTCTAACATCCTCGGCAATCTACAGTAAGTCATGAACAATAGCTGGTGGTTTTTTTTTTTTTTTTAATCTTTATTGGTACATTAAATATACACATCATGATTGCACTCCATAATGGGGATTTGTACCAGTATAAGACACAACTTAATTCTCATTTTTTCCCATAGCCCTACCCACCCTACCACTCCCCCATATACATAAAATTTGCTTCCTTACTTTTTTGTTACTATCTCAACATTGTCCCCTTTCTCCTTAGACAAACTCAAAACATTTTAAATCATACTGGGGGGCTCTTTGCTCTTGATTCTCAATAGAGTCCTGGCTAAAAATCCCAATAGCATCCGTGTTACCACTTCAATATTTGACTAGTTTGAAATTTCTTCTGCAAGATTAATTGGGCATCTTCCCCTAATTTAAATTTCAGGCAAAGGCTCTAGAGACTAACAAAATACTGGCTAAGACATTCCAGGTCTATTCCTTCGGCATCTGACTCTTTTAGCAAAGTTTCTAAACAAGAGCAAAATACAGATAAACTTTCTTCTCAATCAATTCAGTCCTTCCCAGCAGAAATTCCCAAGACTGGTCTTTATTTGCTCTCTGATCTTATGACCTCTGATCAGAAGCTTTCATACAGAGCAGCCCAAGGTGTTCCAGCTCTACTTGTAGCAAACATTTCTGAATTTTTTCTAACTCTTTTCTCCACTGGCCAGTTGCTCATGCTTTTGAGCAGCATGGACAGGTAACGACATCACAGCAATTACTCCACTTTAAAATATAAAATTTCTGTTTACTGACTTTGTTCTCATTGCTGAGGTAAAATACCTAACACTCTAATTTTTGTAGGGGAAGGGGTTTATTTGGCTTAAAGTTCACAGAGGTCTCAGTTTATAATCAACTGGCTCGAAGGCTGGGATGGCAAACAAACATCACAGAGAAAAAACAACGTGGTGCACACAAAGGTGCAAAAGTAACAAGCGAAATTTAACAGTGACATCCTGTCCTTTTTTCTGTTACTCAGGCTAGATAGGCTGAGTAGCACTCACTCTTAATCTTAGTGTCCTTGAGCCTAGCATGGCTTCATGAATCAATTCCAGCTTCATAAAGTCTGGGTCAAGCCTACAACCACCTGAGCTTTGAGGGACATCTAGATCCAATCCATAACATTTCCATAAGCTTGAATCTTTGATAAATACAAGTAATAGTGACTGGTACCCTTACTGTACTACAAGTTCTACATAAACAATGACTTATTTGGGTGATCTTTTTCTATTTTTCTAGAGATATTACATTTTTCTAGATACATTTTTGTCAACTTATTTGCATTTCTCATTACTGTGAACTCAAATTTCTAGCAAATAATATGTCTACACATTACTTACTGCCCCTGTTTTGCTGAGTCTGTCAGCAAAGACAGACTGATGAGATATTGACATTTTTTTCCCTCTACATCAGAGTTCAACACTGCTTTGAGTTCTCTTATATTTATTCTGAGTATGTTACCTGAGTTTTGATATTAATCCCCACTGTTTTTCAGGACATTTTTCTCCATTTTTTTATTTATTTCTTGTGATTCTCTCTGCGATGTGCTACGTATTTAAAAGTGTTATTTTCGCAGAATAAAAGAATTTACAAGAGAAAACACAGGGATAGGTTATAAGCCTCCAACTCAAGCTAGTTTAATGTACCAGGGAGTTGACCTTTCTTCTAAGTACAATGTCAAAATGTACTAAGAGTCATAATTAAAACTTGATAAATTTCTCCATCATCTCAATTGTTTTGTCCGAGATCTTTATTTTGACTAATAGAAAGTGGTCTCTGTGGTTACTTAATGGCCCGAGGGCAAGAATTGCCAGAAGTGCTTCTGAAGGAGGCCAGTTATCAAGTTAAGGGCTAAAGACTGAAGCATAAAACAAAACTTTGCCAGTTCTCACAGGAGTCGTAGGACTAACTCTTATCCACCTTTAATAAAAACTCTCACTTTTGTAAGTGTACATTATTATTTTAGTTATTGAGTTTATTTTTATAACAGGTACAACTTCATCTAAGACAGTTCTGACCTCAGTGAGCACGCTGAGCTACATTTGACTTGAACAAGTTTGTTTATGCAGAACATACTGTGTGAAAGAAAGTGATTTATTCTTGCTTTCAACAAGAATTATTTTAAATGGTAGGCAGAAGACTTAGAATGAAATCTAATTTTAAAAACTGCTTCACTAAAATATTTGCTGCTAAAGTGATGGAAGAATTTGGAAAATTTAAGAACTCAATAAAACTATTTCTCTTTTCTTTGTCTCATAGTTGCTTCCTAATATTCAGTTCTCTCCCTTTACCATGCTGGTTCCCCATAAATATCCATCGTACTCATTAGTTCATTAAGCAGAACACTTTCAAATGTAAATCTTCATTCTGAACTGAATTAAGAATCATAATTGTGTCTATAAAATTAAAGAAGACCAGCAACTATACATTAAATTTAAAATTATTTTAGTGTATAAAATAGAGGTTATACTTGTATCAGTTTTCTGTTGCTGCTGAAACAAATGGCCATGAGCACTGTGGCTTTAAACAAAAAATACCTATTAACCTGAATTTCTGAAGTTCAGAGGTACAGCACAGGTAATTTCCTTGGCTTGAAGTGACAAAGGAGCTGTGTTTCTTCATAGAGGACTTAAGGAAAAGTTAATTTTCTTGTCTTTTCTATTTTCTAGAGGCTACATCTCTTCCTTGTCTCATAGCCCTTTCCTCTATCTTCAGTAGTAGCAGCTATAGGTTTACCTTTTCTCATGCTTCGGTATTTGTGATTCTCTTCTATAACCATAATTAACTCTTTAATCATAGTCTCCATACTAAATTCTCCACTTTAAAGGACTTGTGTACTTTGACTCATTTAATCTCAGAAGTCCTGGAAAGTCTCTGTACGTCATGGATCTTAATCTTAACCAGACCGAGCAAGGGAGCTATTTCTGCCACATGAAGTTAAGTAGATACAAGTTCCAGCTATCAGTGCATGGATAGCATGGAAGGTCCATTGTTCCATGTTGTACACTTAACAAATCAACCTCAACACAACACAGGTTAATTCAAAACTTAATTGTTAAACCTTATGTAATAAGAGCCAGTAGAACTTGCCAACAAAGGACAATGGGACCTCTCTGTTCATCACAAACTTAAAGCTAACAGACATGAGAAGTAGGGCAATCTCAATAGAAGCCATATCTAATACATTTACAATGACATGAGTGGAAGCACAATTCACTGAGGCAAAGAAAAGATGAGACTGCGTGAAATATTTCAGACTGCATTAGAAAATTTCTTTCAACAGTATTTGATAGTTGAAGAAGGCATTGATATAACAGTTACTCTTTCACTTGATTTTTGTCTATGGGTTTAAACTTAAGTGGTGAGACTTAATTTGGAAATAGAAATTTGAATGGGAAACAGACTTTTTTTCTTATGCCACATATTTTGAAAGAGCTTTAGAACAAAAAATGTGACAATTCAAAATGAACATATGTTTTGCAAAATAAGTGATGCTAATCAACTATCAAGGTACCTCAGAACCAAGTAGATTTATAAAGTTAATGAAGACGAATATTAGAAAAATTATTATTCCTTGTTACAAAAAACCTTTTTAGAAAGTCAAAAAGTTAAGGAAAATTTCTGTAGTTAAAATCAAAAAAGATGCCCAGAGCGAGGAAATGTTGCCTAAACGTTCTCTTATGTTAAACACAAAAAGTCAATTAATTCTAAATATAAATGATCAAGTTCAGTGTTTCTTGACTAATACAAGTGTCATATTTACTTAACCTCTGTGTCAGATTATGTAGAAATTTCAATACCTTCAATTTTTTCCTCACACTTAGCATTTATCTAATCCTTTAACTATAACCTTTGGGCCCCTCATTTATAGTTCATAGGCAATGGTTTAGTCTCTGTCTTCCTTCTGATAATGACCTTACTTGTTTAGTAACAAGATTCTAAATTTGCAAGTAGAAGAATAATGTTAATTACATGCAAAAGACACTGCTGCTCAAAGTTCTATAAGGTACCTTCATTCCTAATCTATGTAAAACTTTGCCTTCTACTTTATATAAGAAATATATCCAAATAAAGATCTTGATTACATTCTTAAGATTCTACAGGCTCAATCCACATATGTTATAGGAAAAAATACTCAGAAAAAGTCTGTGTAAAATTCATATGAACTCCTCAAACTTCTCCAAAAGTCTGGAAATGTCTTCAGAAGTCAAAAGCAAAGGAAGGACTCAAGTATATAAAACAGAGCTCTTGTATCTGAAGGCTACCTGACATGGCACCCTAGAGTAGCTTTTCTAATATTGCTATTCTGCCAGTGCACAAACCAAATAGATGAGGAAAATTATTTGTTATCCTTCACTTCCTACTCATATAAACCCCAAGCTAAAGTGCATATGATGGCAAATTATTATGCCATCTGCACATTCTTAGACACATTTGTGATCCTATGTAAACCATCAAAAAAATCTCTAGGTTTTAAAGACTCTTTATAAGAGGTGAATAATTAGTTGTTATATGAAAATATCTGAATTAATACTCATGCAGATGATTTCAGCTGCTCTAAAGAGGGTTTCTTAAAAATACCAAATAATTTCAAGTAAAAGTAATGTTAATTTCTTTGGGAAACCAGTGATAGTACGAACTGGTAACAATCTGAAGTCATTACTTGTGGAGAAACAAAAGTTGGTTCAGATCACATGGAATCTATCAACATAACCCTAAAAAAGAAGTGGTCAAATATGACCAGAAATGAAACTCTCAAGGAATTTTTGTACATTTTAGATGGATTTAATCCACCTCTACTTGTTATGGGATTCATATTCTTCATGGGAATATATTTTGTCTATTTCTTTTCTAATTTTAATATAAATTAAAACATTTCCTTGCTTGAAAAGCTACAGCCACCATCATCACACAAACATCACAGCTGCTGGATGTGTGTTTACAATCCAGAGCATTCACATTTCACATCAAGCGAACAACAAACGCAAAAATGGGACTCCAGGGAATGTATCTCTAAGTTTTCATCTCCAAACCAAGGGAATAACCAAGAACTCTAGAAATTGGGGAGATCAGTCCAAAGGAAGACTTCAAACTACAAATTCTTATAATCTAGAAGCAATCAGTCTTTGTAACAATAGTCTAATCTGAGGCTTTTGAACAAGCAGATGATTGAAGGTACTGGACAGTTTTCACACAGGATGTTGCACCAAGATCCTTGTCTAGTTTTTGTTTCCTTTTCAAGTTTATTTTAAATTCAAGATGTTTCTTTTTAATTTTATTTAGACTTTGGTTGTCATCCAACAATCTCTCATTTTTTTCGGAACTGTTCTCTTTATGATAATTATTAGTTCAGAGAGTTCCACGGTAACATACTTAGTTCAACAGAAATAGAAGCTCATATGTTTAGTTTCAATATTAGTTTTACTATTTTCTAGCTATGTCATGGTGCTATATCACCTCATGATGGGAGAATGTGCTGGAAAATTTATTTTCATTAAATAAAACATTTGAAAACTACAGTTCATGTTGTCTCTATGCAGCAATGTGGACAATGGACTTAATTCAAACTAAGAATTAGTGTCCTCATTTAGAGACAAAAAAGCAAAAGTTTATTTTTTATAGATTAGGCACTAGTTTTTAATTTGTGCTCTCTATTTTTCTAGGATAATGGGATATATACTTACCACCTGGCAGAGTTTAAATGTAACCCAGGTAAAGCTTTAGGTCAGACCTCACATTATGAATTCTTCCAATTCAGAGAAGTCCAAATATGCTTTCCAGATGAATTACATATGTATATTTTCTTTCTTTCTTTCTTTCTTTTTTTTTTTTTTTGAGCTTCCCCATCTAACAACTTTTAGTCAGAGTGTTCCTGGAGCCTCCTCGTATCTTCTACCATGAGTCTCTTCCTTCTCTTTCCTGTGTTGGAGTCTCAGACAAGAGAATCTGATGAATGTTTACTCTTGTGGCTGCTACTGAGACCTCTAAGGACATATCTTCTGCTCTTATGTGAGTCATTAACTTGTATGACATATTTTTATATTAAACGTTTGATCAGACTGAAAATTTTCTTTTTAAATATCTTTCTTGTTAGAAGGTAATCATTGTAAGGTAATAGTGTGAAATTATAATTTCATTGACTTTGAATTTTCAGTGTTGATAAAGCATTTATGATACTATTTATGATACTTTCCCTAACAGGAATATGAGCAAAGTAATTTCAAACATAGTTTTTTTTCACTATGAGTACTTGATTGTTATAACTAATGTATTTTTGGTTTAAAAATAAAATTAATTCAAAACATTTATTTATATTAAAATGCACAGAGGATATTGGTGTCATATATTTAGAAATAAAAACATGTTTATGAAAAGAATTACATTAGGCAAAAGGCAATACTAGGTGTACTAGATTAATTTTTACACTACTTTGGGTATATCATTGCATTTTAAAATTTTGGCTTTTAATTGATTTTTGAACTGATATTTGGGCATGAATAGAAATTCTTATGTAAACATACACAGCATAGTTTCAAATTTTTAAATCTTTAAAGCAGAATTGGAAAACAATCTCTTTGAAAGAATCAATATAATCCAAGTGGCTATTATACCAAAAATAATACATAGATATAGTGAAATTCAAATAAAAACACCTACATTTTTCACAGAACTAGAAAAAGCAATCCAATAATTTATATAAAACCAGAAGAGACAAAGGAGAGATAAAGCAATCATAAGCAAAAAGAGAAAAGAAAGAAGCATTGTAAGCCCATATTTTAAATTAAATATTAAGCTGTGGAAATAAGAAACAGCATGGAAGTAGCACAAAAATTATAAGTAAAGGAGTGAAATAGACTATAATGTGTAAAGCAGTGAAATAGACTATAATATATAGATAGAAGTTCATTCACCTTTACCATCTGATCTTTGATATGGGGGAAATTTTTATATGCTGGGGGAAAGATGGCTTCTTTTACAAATCATGCTGGAAAAAACAGCCACATACAGAATAATAGAATTATATCTCTCACTCTGTCTTAAGATCAAATAAAATAAAAATGGATTAAAGATATAGAAACAGAAAGTTTAAACTGCAGGTAGATAAAATGGGAAAAACATTTGAAGACATAAGTATAGTCTAAGCCTTCCTGAATAGAATTACAATAACATCAGAGATAATACCAAGAATGAACGAACAAAATTGTGGTAAAATGAAAACGTATGGACAAAATAAATATATTAACAGACAACCTAGAGAAAGATGAACGTAACCAGCCATTTCTTTGATAAGTGAATAATAGGTAGAATATATAAAACATTACACCCCAAACACAAACAATCCAATCCCCCCCCAATAGGAAAAGATAATGAATAAGTATTTCTCAAAAGAAGTACACATCTCCACTAAATACTTGAAAAATAATAAGCACCTTTTGCTGTTAGAAAAATGCAAATCAAAAAGATTCTGAAGATTCTATTTGACATCAGTGAGAATAAGTATCAGGAATACAAAGCATATATGTTGGAGGGTATGTGGAAGGAAGGGTTCTTCTACATGGCTGGTGGAAATACCAAGTGCTACATGCACAATAGAATGTAATGTGAATATTCTTTTAAAAATATTGAAATTATATTTTACCCAACTACTTTTCTGATATTTCTCTGACAAAATAATTTTATAGTGATTCACATATGAGTATATTCATAACAACAATACTCATAATAGCTAAATTTTACAAGTGGTCTATTTGTCAACAGAATAGTATTTTTTGAATGATTCTGTGAAACCTGTATGACACTTATCCTAGTTTTTCAATGTCTTCTCATTATCATATCTCATACATATAAAATTATTTGGATAGTTCTTTACAAATCCTGATGTAAGAAATGATCCACACTGTCTTTTAATATTGTAAGTTTCTTCTAAAATAATACTCTCCACTATATTTCTCATGATAAAACTTAAAGCCACAAACCCCAAGTTAAATCTCTATGGTCCCTGGATGGTTTCTTTCTGTTTTTTTTTTTTTTTTTTCAGTAATGCACAAGTTAAAATGAACATATTTCTCTAAAGAATTAAACACAATCAAGGTGAAACCAATGACAGCTTATCAAGCCTTGGTATGTACAAAAAAAAAAAATTTCATATCACCTTGATGCTTTCCCTTAGTCAGGAAAAGTGGTCAAATTGTTAAAACAAATAAAAACTAAAAGAGAATAGAATGAGACAAAGTTCTTCTCTCCTTCAGGTGTGATGTCTGATTTTTAGTCTCTTTTGTGTGATGTGTTTGTCTTCCTAGGTCCATGAAATTTTACTAAGGAGTCTTGAATGCAATTGCCTTTCTCTTCATGGGGTCAGCTCCTTGGACAGATAAGAAACCTCTTCCAGAGTTTGCTTCTCCTGTGGGCTCCCAGTGTGAAAGGTAAAGAGGCACACTTTGAAGTACTATTGATTCCTCTGTAATGCTTTTACATGTTATCTTCTGACAAATTATTTGGTTTCTGGTGCTACTTAAAGTACATCACTCACTAGGCTCTTTACTCCTGCTACCAAGACTCTTGCCCCTTTGATATTTTGTTGTTCTGTTGCTATTGCCACTTCATTTTGTCTCAGCTGGTCTCTCACCATCTTTATGAGATGTCTGTGTGTCTTTGGCAGTCATAATCTGTCAGGTCCTGACATTCTTCAAATGTCCCATTTAAGTTGGTAAATAGAGAATGATGGTTTCATCATTAACAAATAATAAAAACTGGTGCTTGGAATAGTGGCCATTGGTAACAAATGGGTGCTTGATGTCTGAGAAATGTGAACAGGAACAGCTCATTTACATTAACAAATGACAGTCTCCAAAGATCTAATTTAGCATAACAGGACTAAAGGAATTAGGAAAGGAAAGGGAGAAACAGCATCCAGGAGAATAATGAGAGTATTCATTTGATGAGAAGTTAAACTGGGCTTGAATTTATAATGTTAAGCACCCTGGATAATTATGCATTAAAGGTAAATCAATATAGCAGAAGAAAGCAAATAACACAGTGAGGGCTGGTGGCATAACAGTTATTTTTCTGGGCCATTTAAGTGCAATGCAAGTTGGAAAGGATATTTTTGCCAAGTGAGAGAGATTTTGAAGTATTTTTAAAGGAAGCTCCCCTGCATGCTTTTTATTCTGAAAACTGAGTGATCATTTTTATTTGGAAGAGGAAATTGGATGAACTTATAAAGGACTAATTCACAAACAAATCTAAGACCTTCCCCTTTTTCAAGAACTGCAGTCACTCTTCCAGCCTCATGAAATCTCTTATCTGCTCTACTAATTTAGTTTGTGCAAGATACACATCTAAAAGGAGTCATGGAAGTGAGTGGTTAAAGTTAACAGTGTCCTGTGAATCCAAATCTCCTTTCTTGTTCAAGTTTTAAAATAATACAAGGAGTGAAATAAATAGGTCACAGATGTGCAAATATCATATGTTTTCTCTGGTATGAGAAAATGAAGATGTAAATGAGTTCTAGCATATATAGTCGATATTGTAAAATAGAAAATATTTAAAAGGAAAGAGGGTGTAGGGGTAATTAACGAGGGGGAAATGAATGTGATAATAATAAAGAAAAAGGAAAACAAAGCTTATGTATATGGGGGTGGGGGTTACAGGGTGGGTGGAAAGGGGAAAAATGAGAATCAAGTCATGTCATATTCTGGTACAAACTCTCAATGTTGGATGTGATAATGACGTGTATTCATAATGTGCCAATAAAGATTTGAATTTAAAAATTAAAAAAATAATGCAAGGAGATCGTATTTATTATCATTTTACAGTATTGAACAATGAGGCACACGTAGCTGTGAATGATTAAGAAATTGACTTTGAAAGATCTGACTGCAATATTTAACCATTTGTTTATTTTTTCCTCAAAAGAATCTTCATAAGCCAGGAAGACGTGGTTCTGGGATCTACCAGGGAGCTGAATGGTGAGGGATTCCAGTTTGATCCCTGCCTCAGCACATTTTCGTCTTTCCATGTTAAAAGGCAGGATATGAGGTCAAGAGCAGAGTCTGAAGCTGGACAAGCTCTATGTGAGCTCAGTTCTCTTCCATATGTGAGTTGGGGATGATTTACTGTGTATCTCTCTGCTTCAGTTTTCTTGGCTGTAAAATGAGTTAATATTAGTAACTGCCTAATTCAGTTGATACAATGATTAAATTTGTCATGATATATGGAAATAATTATCCACAAACATGTGTTTATTATTATTCCTTTTCATAGACAACTAAATTCAATAGAAAATACTTTGGTATACATTAGATCTTTTCATAATATACTCCATTTAAATTAATTTTAGTTTACTAGTACGCATATAAGATTTTATAATGCTTCAGACTTTTACATGCCATGGGGAATGTGTTGAACTTTATCTTATCAAAGTATTTCCAAATTTGAAGCATTAAAAACATTTTCACGGAATGGTAGAAATCTAAATGGCTCTATTTCCTGTTGGTTACATCTCCCATTCATTACCATGCAACATTAAAACCAGGATACTCACATTGAGAAAACATATGTCTAGTTCTGTGATATTTTCTGTCATAGAGCAATGTGACTACAGCATCAATCAAGATAATTAATTTTCTACTTTATGAGTCATTTCTTTCTACCACACACAATCACATTCCATCCCTTCCACAGCCCCTCTTTCTTCTGAATCCAGCAGTTTGTCTTTCGTTTTCATAATGTTCTTATTTGAAACATTGCATACATGGCCTCACATGATCTTAACATTTTGAGGTTGTCATTATATTTACTCAGTATAATTCTTTTTTCCAAGTGATTGAATACAATAATAGTTTGTAGCTTTTTATTGCTATATGTTGTTCAAGGTTGTGGATGTGGTATATATTGTTTCACCATTCACTTATTTAAGTTGGTTTTACTTTTTGAACTGTACAAGTGAAGATGACTTAAACATTCTAAAAATTATTTTACATGTAATGGATGTAATTTTTTTTCCAGTGGCTAATGCCCAGGTATATGATTTCCAGTTCATATGATAAGAATATGTTTAGATTTAAAATTACTGTCAAATTATTCTCTGGAGTGGCTGCAGCATTTAAATTATGTTATCAGCAATATAGGATACATTCATTTCCCTCGTTCTTATCAATCTTAAACTACAAATGCTATTTGTCAGTAATTTTAAGTGAATCCAAATGATTTATTTTATATTGTCACTCTTATTTTACTTTGTTTTATAATTGTTCCATGTGTCTTTTTTTGTTTCTTTAATTATATATTTTTATTTTTTCTGCTTCTTGTGGGTTTAAATGGTTAGTAAAGTTAAACTTTGAGTTATTTATTGTTTTAAGAATTTTAAAAATGATGTCTTAAAATTCATTGTTAAGTTTTATGTAACTTATTGAAGTCCATAATCATTGCCATTTTGTGAATTTGAGTGAAATGTAGAATTTTTTTTCTTTAAATCTCCTGACTTTCCTGCACTTATAATTGTCAAAACTGCCTGTGCTTATCAATGGTCATATACTTTTTCTTCAGTCATCAAATATGGCTTAGAAATCTTAAGAGCAGATGAGTCTAATTTGTTGATATCTTTAAACTTTCTGTTAACGGTTCTTTACCTTTATGATATTTGAAAACTCCTGTGTTGTTATTACTGTTGTTATTATTCTTTTATTCCTTTTGACTTATAAGATTTTTTTTTTAGGTTTTTTTTGAGACAGCGTCTCGCTTTTGTGGTTCAGTCTGGCCCTGAGCTCAGCCTCAAACTCACATCAAAGCAATCCTCCTGCCTCTGCCTCCCGAGTGCTGGGATTACAGACATGAGCCACCACGCCCGGCACTGTGGTATGGGTATGTGGTACTGATTGCTGCTGGGGTGAGTCTCCACGCCCAGTATTGTTATGTGGTTCCCGGGGATCGAACTTGGGCCCTTGTGCTTGCAAGACAGGCGCCAGAACCACTGAGCTAAATCCCCGGCCCTTGATTTATAAGATTTCTATATTGAATATTTTTTATTAGGACAGGTCCACTTGTCACTAGTTTTTCTGGTTTTCTTTCATCTAATAATTAATTTATTTTCTCATTTTTTCTGTGATAGAGTAGTTATAACAAATATAGAAGTTGAGGCTAATATTCTTTCTTACATGAAAAATGTAGGGCTACTTCTTTCATAAGACATTTTAAATGGAAAATCAGTTGTGTTAGGGAATACTTTTCTCCTATAAACAAGATGTTATCTCTTCCATGTTTCAGTATATTTTCATGGTATCTAGACTCTAGAAGTTTAAAAAAGGATACACCCTGGCATGCTTTTCATTGAGTTTGCTTTATTGGAGATACACTGAGCTTCTTGATGGTATATCATTTCACATTTAGGAAAATCTAAAGCACAATTTCTTAAAAAGTTTTTTAAGATCAACATTTGTCTTAGCTTATCTTTTAGTACTCTCATAATATGAATGATCATTGATTGTAGTTTCAAATGTTACTCAAGTTATTTTTTAAATTTTATATATATTTTGTTTTTAAGATTTCTATT
>PVIR01035947.1:0-16208 GCA_004026965.1 Petromus typicus
TTTTTTAATGAACTATATTTACTGATCTCTAAAAGTATCACTTAACTGGATGATTCCCATTTGTTTACCAGGGTGAAGGGCCCCTTGTAAGCCTGTTACAACTACAGACCAAATTCCCTTTGTAAATGATTTACAAACCCAGAAGCCCCACCAAAGAAGAAATGTTACAGATATCATTAATGACATTTAGTGCCTGTTTAACCATCTTTTGCATCATTTTGATTTGTAGCTCTGTATAATGTGCTAGTGTTCTATTTCTGTGTAACAAATTATGACAAAGTTAGTAGATTAAAACAACAAACATATTTATTAGCTTATACTTCAAGTGGGGAGAAGTTTTCTGGTTCTTTGCTTAAATTTTAACAAAGCTGAAGCCAAAATGTCATCCAGGCTGAATTTTTTTTTAATTATCTTTATTGGTACATTAAATATACACATCATGATTGCACTCCATAATGGGGATTTGTACCAGTATAAGACACAACTTAATTCTCATTTTTTCCCATAGCCCCACCCACCCTACCACCCCCTCATATATATAAAATTTGTTTCCTTACTTTTTTGTTACAATCTCAAGAATTCTTATCTGAAAGCTTGACTAAAAGATGACATGCTTTCAAGCTTACTCCAGTCATCATTCCTTTGGGATGATGGAGGCACCATCAGTCTTAGAAGCTTTTCACCATATGCACTTTCCTAACAGAGAAAGTAGTAGCAAGTTGGCAAGGTGTGTCTCTAACTGCTGATAATTAAAACTCTTGAATAAATACATTGGAGGATATTTTTTAATTTCTCCATATTCCACTGCTTATTTAGAAGCAAGCAATAGGCCCTACTCATGTTCAAAAGGAGGAAACAATGTAAATACTCTGAATGACTCTTGGTCATTAGAAGACAGGATACAATAGAGTAGTGCTTACCTTAGAATCTACACATCACAAAAGGTGAAATATAGAAGGGCAGAGTGGCTGAAGGAATATCCAGGAGCAATTGATTCTCTTCAGCAAAGAAGACCTGACATTCAGATCAGATAACAGTGGGGCTAGGCCAAGGATGTTGATATTCAGCACTTTTCTAAATTTGTATTTTAAATAAATTTGTTCCATATTTTTTATTTTGAGAAGAGACATGAGAGGAAGGAATATCAAAAGGAAACCTAAAGATAGCAGTCTAGTTTGAACTCTCTAGTAAAGTAAAATCCTGTGTTTAACTTCCACCGTCAAAAGAAGACAGTGAAGTGACTATGCCATCTGATATGACTCAGTTCTAGTTTGCACAACTTCACCATCACAAACCAGCCCAAAATAGCTTATAATCTTATAACTACAAACTTATAGTCTAATAACTTTAAGTAATACTTGTTCTAAGAGAAATTTTGGCATATTCAACTTCTGCAACTCTTTCCCTTTGCAACACTATTATAGCACAGTCTAACATATCTAATTCCAGGTTTTAAAAAAAAAAAAAAACCTGGAGCCTGAGGATTTAGCTCAGTGGCAAGGTTACTTGTAAATGCAAGGTCATGAGTTCAATCCCTAGTACTGAAAACAAAAAAGAAAAAAAGAAAAGAAATACAAACCTGTAACTTTAGCTAAACTATGCTTTTATATTTATATGAGATTATTTAAAATCTGGAGTGAGAAAGAATTAGGATATATAAGTATGATCTTGAATACTGACAGGTTTTTTCAAGCACAACTGGAATTGTTTCTAATTCTATGAGTATTTCAAATTGTTTGATTTACCCTTTTAGAAATTATGTTTTGGTAGAATGCAGCATTGGGAAATGCACCATCCTATCAGAAAATTAAGGAGGGGTATTAACACTATAAATGAACTACTGAGGTCTTTGGGAACATTTTTCTGTTTCTGAAATAAAATAATCCACGTGAACTATGAAATACTACCGTGGCCTGATATCTTAAGTTGCAGTGGGCAATTCTTACATAATGTCATTTCCTCACAGAATGTCTTTGAAATTCACCACTTTGGCTTGAAAAGAATCCTGATATGAGGCCTATCTTAGTTACTTTCACATTCCAGAGATATACAAGTTAAAGAAGGGGAGATTTATTTTAGCTCAAGTTGTAGAGGTTTCAGTCCTTATATAGAACAGCATGGAGGAGATCAGTGGTACAAGAGAAACAGTCCATGGCAGGGCAGGCAGAAGGCAGTGAAGCTTCCTTTTCTCCTTAATTCCATGCAGGTTATAAGTCTATTGGTTGGTGCTACCCACACCTTTGATAAGTCTTCCCTTTATGAACACCCAGGACTTTGCTAAACCAGTTGGTAAATTAATTTAGTAATCACACATCCTTAATCCATATTCACCCATTTTAGATACAACCTCCTCCCAAAAGTCCAACCTATGAGTATATGAGCCTTTGGGTGGACGTCTAGATTCAAGCCATAACTAGGATCCTAAATGAGGAAGACCCCACAGACTCTCCTATTGGGTACAGTTTTATCTTCATTTGTGCCATTTCCAGAACTCTTAGAGACACTGAATTGTGATCCCCAAGTTTTGTACCTCAATGAATTTTCTCTGTATTCTCTCTTTTAGATATGATACTTATGAAAAATTCTTTCCCAAAACTTTTCATAAAATAAAGTACCAAAATACTATTTGGTTTAAAATGGTTTGTACGAAAATATTGACCCTCTTCTCCTCTTTCAAATCAAAAATTCCTATTGCACAGTTCATTAATGAAAAGAAATTTTCTTGAACTAAGTGAGAACTTCAAGTAAGGGTATTTGTGGTGGAAGAACCCTAGTACTCTCAATGTACATCTGTCTTCAGCCTCCTCAATAGTAGGCACTGGGGTAAGTCAGGCCTTTCCTTCCCAAGCTCTCTGGGTTGCTTCTCCAGACTTACCACCATTTGTCCTCTCACTCAATTCTTGCCAGGCTGTCTTTTTTACTACACCCATCATATCAGGATCTGGCCAAGCCTTCAAGGTTCATCCCCAGACCCTGAGACACTCCTGTGTGTTAATAGTTCTAAGGCCTAACCATATAATAAAATCTCCTGAGAAAAAAAAATCCCCAATATTTAGATCCCAAGCACACTTGTTTATTTGGCATAGAGTAGAGCACAGACACTGGGATTTTTGAAGACATCCCCTGGTGATTTTAATGTGCAGCAAAGTTTGAGTATGTTATCTCAATTCCACTTGGTGTGAATCATCACATTCCACTTTGTAATTTAAATACATTTTCCATATTTCCATGCTTAAATGTCTCAGCTCAAAATGAAACACTCTTTTTTTCATATAACTTTGGATCCTTTGTACATACAAAAAAAAATAACTTTTTAAAGACATAAAAAAATCTCAGGTTGCCTTGAACTAATGTAAAAAAAGAAGGGCAAAGTTACATTTTGATGAGGTTGAAAACACCCCTGACTGTTTAACAGACACTATGAGCCACGAATACGAAAACTTTAGTTCTTGGCAAAAGAGGGGTTAACACTGTGGTAGAATTTGAGAGGTTCTTGGAGGAACTTTTTATTTATCTTTTTTACTCTTGGTGCCACATTAACTCCACTTCTGTCACTAGAGGCTCATTTATTCAGATTAAGCTTTACCCTTTTGAAGAGCTTTTCATTACTTATAAATAACCCTAAAAGGATTTCATCAAGACCTTTGTGTGAGATAGCTCACGAGGTCACGACTGTATGTAACAAAAGCCGTCAAATCCAATTACCATTTGTAACAACCTCCATTCTGGTTTTTTTCTGACTGTGCTCTCCATAAAGGCAGAAATATGCTCGTATTATCCATTATATTGTCAGCATTTAATTCTGTGTCTGGTACAAAACAAGGTTCAGAATAAATATTTTTTTAATAAATAAATGAACATTTGAAGCAAGGGATGATTAAAGTTCTGGATCCTGAAAAAAAGGCAAAGAAAAAGATGAGATTCTTGAAGTAATACTATTCATATATTACAGTTTTCCTAAGGCCCCTGCACATTTCCCAGAGAAAAGACATTGAAAAAAAACCCTCAATCATTGCTTCCTCTTCAAGCTGTTTCTTTTGCTCAGATGTGCCCCAATTGTTCTTCTTCAACAGTATTAATGATAAAAACAATCACAGCTCCCATTTATTGGCTTTTTCCTTAAAATTGGATACTGATTTGAGTTTTACTGATCCTTTTCCAAAGACCATGAGGCAAACATTTTCCTAACCAGTTAATAGAAAAGACATGCAAACCTACAGGAGATGTGTGCATGACAATAATCAGGTGGAAATCTGGGATTTGAATCACAGTCTTAGGCTGTGTAGTTTTGTTGCCTCTGGAGGCCCCTCCCTTCATCTCTTCTTCCTATTCCAAAATAGTCTGCCTCTTTTTTTTTTAAAATTATCTTTATTGGTACATTAAATATACACATCATGATTGCACTCCATAATGGGGATTTGTACCAGTATAAGACACAACTTAATTCTCATTTTTTCCCATAGCCCCACCCACCCTACCACCCCCCCATATATATAAAATTTGTTTCCTTACTTTTTTCATAGTCAAACACACAAAATGGACACAGAGTCTCAGTTTATTCTGTCTGAGAGAACAAGGGCCTAGGTAATTAGCAAGGCATTGTTTCTTCATGGCAGATTTGGACTGGAAATTAGTTTCACTATTGTAATTTTCTAATCCAAATCCAAACAAGTGATATACCTTTAAATAATTATGGTTTGATTGAATCATAGAATTTACTACATATCTCACTCAGTTGTTGTAGGTCCATTGTGTCAAGGTTTTCTAGACATATATAACTTTGATCCCCATTTGGTTTCCCCCATTATTTTAGATGTCATGATTTAAGAAGTAAAATAAGGTAACTGAGGGAGAATTTGAAGGTAGGCATACAACTTACAATATTTTTCTCCTGTATTTAATAAAAACAGACCCTATATAATCTATAATTTCTTTCATTAAAAATGAGTAAGATATTGAGAAAGCTGGAATTTAAAAAAATCAAATAAGCAGCAATAAACTATGCTACAATTCACATGAAAATCTGGAGCTCAGTATTTCTTGCATTATCACACTACTACTATTTGGCCTTATACTACTACCTGGGATTAACTTCTTTGAAAAAATATTATTATTTTCCTGGTACACTGTAACAAAATAAGACATACTGTCTGGTCCACCTAAAGAAAGTTTGCTTTAGAAATTCTCTAAGCTGTCTCCTATCCTACCATCATCCAAGAAAAACCAGACCAGAGTACACAGAAGGTGGCTGACAGCCCATCATAGTCTCGCTCATAGGTGTATCCTGCTGGCTCCAGACATAAGCTCTGTCACTAGGACAGGTACTACTGCATCATGTCATCATCACCGCCTATTTCCTAATAACGTGCAAATTCACACATTTTTGTCCTGTGCCCATTTTCTTTACTCATTCAAGTGTGTTTCTTAGACATACTATCTTCTTCTGCTGAACAATGCAAAACTAGATTTCCAAAATTACTGCCTATGGATTTAGAAGCCATGATTCCTGGTCTCATCTCTTCTCCATCTTGGGCAACTTTTTCAGCCTTTTGGGAATGGAAAGAAAATTACAAGAGTTCCTGTGACTGTCCTGGAGTACAACTGCAAGAGTGAAGATTTCTGGCTTCCTCTGGCTCTGATTGTATGTTATAATCAATATCATTTTCACACTGAAGTACTAAGAAGGAAGGGCAGCTCCAACTGTTAAGAATTTATATTTTATCTTTTAAACTATAATTTGAAATAGTGTATAGAAATGTCAAATATAATGTAATTTGAAAATCAGAGTTTCACTGTGAGAGATTTGAGTTGAGGATAAAAATAAATATTCCAAAAATAAAGATCAACACAGCTTCTGGGACTGAACACAAAACCAAGTTTCTTAGTGCACAATTTACAGAAAGGAATATCTTAAGATATTTTAGTGCATTTTGTTCCTGAAGAAAATAAGCTTTTCCTCATATTAAATGTAGAGAGAGATTTCTCACATTGAAAAAAAGTAAATAGATGATTTAAAAGAAAATATTTTCAGCACCGATTTCACATTAAACACAGAAGACAAATAATACAACAGCTCTTACAAGTTATATGAGGAGTCTAAAGCATGATGTCAAAGGGTGATTTGATAATTTTAATTAAGATGTTAAGATTTACATCAGCTTGATCCTATTGTAGTGCTTTGCTGAGGAAAGGAAAAAGTACATGGTGGCCTGTCTTAGCCAAGTTGCTTGATGCACCACTAAGAAAGTACAAGACAAGCATACAAATACTTACAAATATCTTAGTTTGTGGTTGAATTTATTACACAGCAAGAGGAAACTAATATGACTGAATGTGAAAGTCACTAGTAAAATTTTCCTGGCTATTCAAGTTTTTTCTCTTTTCCAGGACAACACTCTGTCTGTGTTTGAAACAGGTGGTAACAACAGTGGCTGGTTGAAATAGTATATGTTTCTTCTAAGTTACCATATTTATTTAGTTGTGACAGACACAGCACAGTCTGCATTACTCTGCCACCAGTATTTTGGAATTTGTTTATAAAAAGAAGCCTCTTGTAGCTGGAGTCCCTTCCTGGTATAATAGATATAAATATACTACTTTAGTGTGGCCTAATCTATTGCTTCTAATATAGAAAAATTTTTAAAAAGAAAATAGATGTTTAAAGAGAGAGTGTATGGTGTTCTGAATGGGAATGGGTCACATTTAACAGAAAATAGAATAAAGTAGTACACTAGCCATGTGAAGATCTGGAGATGATCTCTTCTGACCAAAGAAAGAAAAAGCGCAAAAGGAAGAAATGGGTTTGATGGGTAGGAAAAATAAGTGCTGTATTGTATCTAGTAGGTAAGAACTGGAAAGTAGGCAAGAGGTAAGTCACTAAGGTTTATAAACCACTAGAAGGAATTTGGGTTTTACTTACAATCTGTTGGAAATCCATCACAGGTACACTTAAGTCAATAAAGAACATAAATCAAGATAGGCAAGTTTTCTGCCATAATAGAAAATCTCACTGTCTTAACATGAATTTTTCTCATGATGCACTAAATGTTTGTCATGGGTTGCTGAGGATTCTGTTTTCTGCATTGACCACTTTTATCTAAACTTATATTTATGGAACCATGGTATGGAAGATGTAAGTCAGGTTGAAACATTCTGGAGAGCCTTGATTCACAGTTAAATGCTGCAACCTAATTCATATTATTTTCTGCTCACAACCCATTTTTCATTCCAGTTTATTATTTTACCCACTTACAAGAAAGTGAATCATCCCAGGTATCCAGGGGAACAGGACATTTTATTTAATAAGAAGCATTTGATACAATTTATGTTGGTAAAATATCACTTTGGTTATTGTTCTGGGACTATCATATTCAGGCTTGAGTAGATACAAACATTAGTTAAGAGGCTGTTTTAGATAATCACAAGACATCAAAATGGGGCTATGGAGGCAGCAAAGACTGAAATGTATCTCAGTTTAAAGTATAGGAAATACAATTTGGCTATGGATTCAGAAAAAGAAAGACATTTTGAGGGTAACTGCTATGTTTTGACACAATATTGATGCTAAGATCTGTTTGAGAAAGGGTGGTGAAAATTGGTAAGTCTCTTTTTTTTTTTTCTTTTGACAGTTAATTTCCAGTGTCTATGTTTACCATCACATGAAGCTCAGAGGAAAAGTTAAAGAGTCATCACCCTAGAGGTAATAAATACATCTATGAAATCATCACTCATCCACCTAAAAAAGGAGTTCTACAGAGAGGGGAAGAGGTAATGGATCGAGCTGCAGAACTGTGTTTGAGTCTGGAGATGAGGACGCAGCCAGAACCCTCATGGAGAACTCCAATCCCCCGATAGTCCCACAGTTAAAGGATTAGTAATAAACAAACAACAAAGTCAGAACCTTGAGGGAAAAGGCTGAGTCCAGGCTCAACTCTTGCTACTCTGAGCAGTGGCAGCCAAAAGCCAAATACTGCAGTGGCAGAAGCAGGAGCAAAAGAGCCCATTACCTGAGCTCTCGCCGGCAGCTTTATTTGGTACCAAGCCTTCAACACATAATCCTAGCATGCATAAAACAGGGCAGTCCCACAATAATCCCTGTAGTTGAAGATTACATAGGGCACGGCAGACATCTTTAAATCCCAGTAAATCCCAGTAAATCCCAAGGCCAATAATCTTAGTGCAGTAATCCTTGTAGTTTGTGATCTCACAAGGTGAGGCAGATGACCTCAATAATCTCAGTAGTTGATCCTGCAGGACAGGGCAGACATCCTCAAATCCAAGTAAATCCCAGCAAATAAGTCTTAAATCTGAGTAAGGAAACTGTCCACAGTTCCCAACACAGAGCCCTCTAACCTTTCAAACTCAGGATTTCGAGAAGTCAGAAATGAGCCTGAGAGGTAACACTGATGTGAGAGTTAAACAAAGAGAACATACTGGTTTCCAAAGGTAAGTTAAAATTTTTTTGTGTTATAATATGAATAATTGATACTGTGAAATAGAAAATATTTAAAAAGAAGGAGGGTATAGAGGTAAATAATGACTGGAAAAGAATGTGTTAGTAATAAAAAAAGGAAACAAAGCTTATGTATATAGGGGGCAGAGGTGTTTCAGGGTAGGTGGGGGAAGGGGAAAAATGAGAATCAAGTCCTGTCATATTCTGGTATAATCTCTCAATGTTGAATGCAATGATTATGTGTATTCATAATGTACCAATAAAGATTTAAATTAAAAAAGAAAAGAATAAAAGATCAACTACAAATTCATGCCAAGAAATGAGGACAGAAAATGAATCCATTGGGCTTGGCAAGATGGAAGTCAGCAGCAAGTTACACCAGCTGTCTTTGAGAGGATTCAGGCAATACATGCTACAGGTTTAAATAGCAATAGTACATTAGAGCGTTGACAAGTCTGTCTAAAAAAGAAATGGATAAATGAAGTCCAGAAAAGGTAGTCTGGGGGCAAGGGAGAGATATGTTTCTCATCATTTGTTACTATTGGAGATTAACAGTGCATTCATATAATGATGGGGCACTGGAGACACACAGAAGCTGCAGATGATGGGAGGAGAAAATCCTGAGTGAGAGAACAAGGACACAATGGATACAGATCCATTTTGAAAAGATAACTTGCTGATTCTGTCAGTAGGAATAAACTGTGCCCTTTAGGGAAAAAGACCTCCACTCAGTTTGGACTTTAAATTGATAAACTCTTAGAAAAAGACACAAGTGTTGGTAAACATTCTGAGATAGAACTTCAAACCCTGATTGTTTTAAAGCTTGGCATCTAAAGTCTGGCATCACACAATCTAATTTAGATTGAAAGGTTCAGTCTGCTTTAGTGGCCATGCAGTCACACCAAAGAAGTACCAGCCTCATAGATAAAATTCATGTCAGATTATGGTACCTCTTTCACATTAAAAACTCCCAAGAACTTCCTTCAGTTATAAAACAAATAAATATGGCCTAATTAGTATGCATAATTATGCACATTATAGCATGAGGATGATCAGCTTGCTTCTTGGAAATTTATGATTACCATATTTTAATAGTGCCCTCCTGGGGTTTCTGCACAGCCTCTGGTCCCCTGCTCATTTCTTTCCATCCATATAGCTACCTTTCTAGAGAAACATGAGTTTGCTTTGCCATCTTCATACCCTCCCCTTATATAGTACCAGATTTCACTACTAAGAATGTGATTCAGACTACCACATTCCAGTAAGATTGTATTTGTCTGCTGAGACAGACACAAGAAAATATCACAGCTGAAGTAGTCCAAGTAGAAGAGTTGAAAGCTGGAAGTTGGAGATTCAGTGGTTTAGTTTTTTTCTAAGACCTCTTTCCTTGGTGTACCGATGACCATGTGCTCGTGTGTCTATAGTCTTTCCTCTCTGTGGGCACATTGAATGTTTGTCTCGGTAAAATGGAATGTCCCATGGGGTCCACCCTTATGACCTCACTTAACTTTAAGTATAATTTTGAAGGTACCATTCCTAAGGTCAGCTATACTGGGAGTGGGGGTCCAGGATACAAATAGCAGAGAAGTGGATGTAGAGTAGTCCATATAACCATCACTATCAAATTTGATAGCAATGATTCAGATTTTTCTTAAATATTAGAGCTTATTTTATATTTTTCCAACATTCTTCTTAGAAAAATTCATTTAAATACCCCCACAATTTCCACTTCCATACCTGCAATTTCCCTTCTCTGCTTATGTCATTGGCACCCCTCTCAGCTTCATCCACATTTCTCTTCTTACACCTTTCCTTAAACTCTCGAGTAGGTCCTAAGTCACATCTTGATCTTATGCTGATTTCACTAAGGGGTATTTATGATGCTAAACCTTCTGACATGCTCTACATAATACTGACATAGTTTTATGAACCTAGTCAAATCCTTCTCGGGAGCCTCAGAGTCATATAACTGACTTTCTATTGAACATTCTGGACACTAGATATACAGTGGACCTTTAACTTATAAACTCATTTTGTTTACGAGGTAGGTTGTAACTTGACTAACTGAAGGTTTAGGCTCCTCTACACAGCCTTTGAAGTCTCTCTTCTTTATAATTTTAGGTTGAACTGTCTTCTATGCAGATCTCAGGCCAGGAATTTTTCTTTTTTTTCCCCCTCTGCCTCCTGAGAGCTGGGATTATAGGTGTGAGCCATTCGTGCCTGGTATTGTGATATGTGGTACCTGGGATCGAACACAGGACCTTGCATTTTCCAGTAAGCTAAATCTCCGGTCTGGCCAGAATTTCTTAACTAACCCTACATAGGTAAGGATACTGTCACATTCATTCTAGAATTCTTTAAGAGTTAAATCTGTATGTAAAAGTATCTTGAAGCATGAGAGGATGGCATTAAAGTTGTAACTCAAGACTTTGATCATAAGCTAAACTAAAATTCTTATCATAACCCAGGTTCATATGTCAGGCAGGGCATTAGTGGAGGTCCACAGTACAATGCATATTTGTTGAATTCACCTACTCATAAATTGAGAAAAGTTTCACTGATCATCTATTAAATAGCAAATGCTGTTCTAGGAACTTATAATGTATTAAGGAACCAAGATTTTGTCCTCAAGGCATTACTCCTCAAAAATGTGGCAAAAATTGTCAATAGACACACAGAGTAAGTTAATTATACACTATTTTATATTTTATATGGTGTTAAGTGCTATGATTAAATAAAGGAATCTCAGGCATAGGTCAAGAAGGCAGTTCAAAAGATTAAATTAGATAGCTGGGAGAACCTTAATCAAAAAAGGAAACACAATGTTTTAGGGAAGGTGAATGAATAAAACAACTGTAACAGAGACATCTCAAACACTATGATTCAAAAAGCTCCACTGAACTCATTCCATGCAATTCCTGAGTGACTGCCATTCATACTTTTGCTAGTGACCACACACATTTGTCTCTAAAAGCAAGATATGGGCAGGGCTACAAATATAAACCTCCCCCAGCCTAGCTAAACTTGACAGTCTGAATGTATGGATGACTTGTTGTGATCAAAGGCAGAAAACTGTTAATTACACTTGCTTTCTCCTGTTCATTCACTTGTCTCTCTGTTCTTCCACTAGATCACCAAGTTCTTTTGATATAATCCCTAGACTCTCCTTTATTTCTATTGTTGCTCTTTTAATTCACACTTTCTGGATCATTGAGTTCAAGGTATGACTCAGTGGACTTGCCTGTTATATTTTAGATCTAAAATGCACCCCCAAGTATCATATTTGGAGCTGGGGCATGGTCACTGGAGACATGATTTCCCCTGGGAATGACCTGGGAGGCTGCACTCTTGTTCCCAGCAACTTTCTCTCTGTTAGCTTCCTGGTTACCATGGGGTTAAGGGCTGTCCTCCATGCTTTCCACCATCCTCTTTCTGCTTTGGACTCACCCAAATGCATGGAAACAGTGAGCCAAATGGACCCTCTCCTCCTTTAAGTTGTGACTAGTATTTTGTCTGAGCAAGGTGAAAGCTGACTACTACATGGTTAAGAGTTCATGTGTTGATAATTTAATTTCCAAATTTATGTGTGAATAGTATTTGGAGGTATAACTTTTGTGAGGTAATTAGGACGATATCAAATGATAAGAGTAGGATTCCAAGATGGTTTTAGGGGTTTATAAGATGAAGAAGAGAGGCTAGAGCTGGTGTGCTTCCTCCAATTCACTGTAAGTTACCCTCAGCCATCTTGAAAAGCAGCAAGGCCCTGACCAGATGTTGGTGCCATGCTCTTTGATTTCCCATCCTCTGGGATCACAAATTAAGTAAATGCGTTTTCTTCATAAACCACAGTCTGTTATAAGAACAGTAAACAGCATAAAATGCTTAAACAAATAGGTTCTAAAATGTTCGTGTTGTCTCCCAGTTTGTTCCCATTCAGTTCTTTCCCCTGTACTACAGACAGAGTTTTCTTACACACTTACATCTAATCCCATCTATCTCATTAAAAATCTTCCAAAGAAGAAGGACAGGAAGGCTTTGAAGAGAGGGCACATTCCATGGCCGAAAAGGGTGGGCTCACTGATGCTAGGCAGCCTTCTGCCACCTGTCACCCAGTCTGTTGTTGCAGGGCCAACCCTGCCCGTGGTCCCCACTGCCATTTAGCCTTGCCGAATGGCTTCACTAAGAAGTAAGAGCACAGAGAAACCAGCCAGTTTATCTCTGATAGAAATACCCAAGTCTAAAACTCGGTGCCTCACGAAGATTAAATGCCCATTATTGTCCTTAAGATGTAGGAAATTAAAAATATATCAGATCTTTCTATATTTCCTATTTCAGCCCAAATGAATCCAATTAGATTTCACTGCAAACTATAAAATACTCCAGGCCTATTTCCTCTTTAAATTGATTATAAATGTTGATGCTCTTAAGTATAAGTGCAAATTAATCTAGGGAATTCCATGAAATTTTATTTCTTAATTAAGCAATTTAAACTAAATTAGTTAACCGAAATGAGTACTCTGGCTCCTAAGATTGTTCAAGGTCAGACAAATGTAATCAAATGTAACATAGTGATTTTTCACTTGCTGTAAACCTTCTCATCTAACTGATTTCACTGTGTTGAACTTGATGGAGAGGAGAGCTTTCACTCCTGGGCTAAGTAAATCTCTAGAGACTGAAATCAAGATTATCGGAAGCAAGACAAGGTGACAATACTCAGGGCAGTTGGGGGGGGGTTGGAAAATAGAAATGGGGTCTCCATTAAACTGAGAAAGAAGCCCAAGGTTTCAAATTGCCCAGAAATTAAACTTTCTACTTGTATACAACTGGCATTGCTCCAGTGAACACAATCCATTTGGCCAGCCAGATGGACTAGCTCTGGCAGCTTTTCAGTCTCTTGCACAAAGCACTTCAGCCTGGGGAAGAGAAAAATCCCCAAACAAAAATATAAATAGAGAAGATTCACTATTGTGGCCAAACAATGGGGAAGACTCACCGTCTTACAAATGAGGTTCCCACAACATTGTCTGTGCGAGGCAGACATTCCAACTGTTTCTTTCTTCTTCATTTTTAATAGCTTATTTATCATAGATGAAGGATGAGATTACTTATCTGAGGCTCCATGCTTTTGGCAGAAACCCTTTATAATGCTCAGTTCCTCTCTCCTGGAGGAATGAAGGCAATTTCTAACTTTTTTTTCTAAGAAAATATAGTAAGTAAAACCAACAAAGTACATTGATAAGAATCTAAACTGAAAAAAGATCATTGGAAAAATGCAAACTTCTACATTGTCAACAATCAAAACGACTTTAAAAGGATGTACTCATCAAAGCAATATTTTTTTCTCATTTACAAAGACTTACTTCTTTCTCACTTTTAATACTATGTATCCAGTTCAAGTTTTCCTCTAGTTTGAATGATAATTATCTTCTGTCAATCAAACTCTGCTTCTGAGCTGAAGTCCATTGATCGTCCCTTAACTCGGCTGTTATGCCCACTCGGTAAACACAGCCTATTTCTAGTTCTGAAGTCAAGGGCTTGGATGAGGGCATGGCATCCAGCCATCTTTCCTCATCCAGAATTTGCTAAGGGAAGATTGGAGTGCTATAAATCCATTCTAGATAGTTATTTCAATTTATACGTTTCATAATTATGGGAATTTTAAAGTATTCTGAACACAGTCTATGTTTTCCCCTGTAGTATAAGTTTTAACTCACTAATCAATGTTATTTTGAGGAGATGGTTAGATAATCTGTACTAAGATATATTAATTTATTAATTATAAATTATTTTAACAATTGGACTTTTTAATCAAGCATTTCTTTATCTTTGGCACATAAATTCAGGTAAAAGCTTAAATATGGTCACTTCTTTCCCTTTTTTCTATCAAAGATTTACTTAACTCCTTCTCTGTTCTAGCTTCTATACTGGAGGATCTGTGTGAATTATCAATAAGACAAACATTTTGGTCATTTCAGATATTAAACACATATTCCTTGTATATGATATCACTGCTAATCTTTAAGTTTCTTCCATTATTTACATCTTCATGAGAGGGTAAGTTTCAAATCAAATATCACAAATAAAAGGTCTCAGGTGGAGTAACTGCCAATTTTAGATTTTTTCCTTTTAATTATGATTGAGCTGCATTTATTCCATCTGGTTTGGGAGACTAAAAATTACATGAAGGATACCTATGTGGGTGTGATGTTTATGAGGATTTATTTCACTGTACACTGATGATATATACACTGCATGCATGATGTGCTTCACCTAAAAAGCACAAAAACAGTCTCCAATTCATAATAAGGGCAGTGTTTTTAAATGAGAAATATTTTACTTGTCATTTTGTTACTTCTATTCCATAATTCCACTGTCTCTACATCCAGTTTAAGAATGGGATCCAACACATAAAAACCCACTGCTAATATTTGTCTCTATCAGCATGTGTTTCATGAGTATGTCAGAGCAAATGGAAATCTTTCTATTGAGACTCAAATAATTTTAGCTCTAATTTATGATGGCATTGTAAGCCTAAAGATCTCCTAGATGAAAATTCAGTACTCTGCAGACATATGCTTGTGATTTCTGCAAAGCTCTTTGGTATCTCCTGACCTAATTAAAAAATAAATTTTATTAATGTAAAATTTTATTGATATGTAATTTAAATATATGTACATTGTTCAGTCAATCCCTTATCACCACTCTGGAGATATGGGGTGTTTTCCTTACTTTCCAAGAGCCCTCAGTATTTGTAAATATCTATACCCCTGTGTATTTCACCTTCAGATCCCAGGTAACCATAGGTGTGCTTTGTGTTGCTATATGTTAGTTAAGCTATAAAACTGTATTTGTGAAGTGTCATGTAATTTTCATCACGTACTGTGTTCTTTTGTTTGTAGCTCCTCTCAGTTAGTATTCATGCATGCTTTCAAGATTCATCCATGTTCTTGCTTTTCTTTTCAGCACCACTAAATTTCATTTGACAATATTCACCTACGGATGAACATATGAACAGTTTCCATTTTTAAATTTTACTTTGACTTACTATTTTGAATGAAGTTGCTATGAACTGAGATCTACATATCTCTTTGTGGACTCACTAGATTTTTTTTCCCTGAAAAAATAGAAAAATAATACTTATGGAACATAAGTTGAAATACCAAAAGGAAGAGGTCGGAAATATGAATGAAAGAAAAAGTTAAGAAGTATAAGATAGTGATGGCAAGAATTATAGCAGTCTGCCACAAATCTAACATTTAGCTCATAGCTTATAGAAATAATGTTTAAAAAGTTGAAATGATGATGCTCAAAAACATTAAAAGATAAAATACTATGTAGGTCAGCTAAGTCTCTTGATCAGGAAATAATGGACCACTTTAGAGTTATCATCTCCATTTCCAAAAGGATGACATATCATTAAGAAAGAATTAAGACACACCCAAAATATAAAGAGGAGAAAAAAAAAAGATAATGGAAAACAGGGTGACAGATCTTTTTCAAACAGGAAGAAAACCAAGAGATGGATGAAGAAGGAGAAAGGAGGGGGGAAGGGGTACAAAAGGAATTTGGAAGTTTTATGTACAGGTACCAACTCCCTATAAAGAATATATGTCCTGATCACATGCACCAATAAAAAATAAAAGAGAAAAGTATTTTAAAATAAAAATGGAGGGGGCCAGGGATTTAGCTCAGTGGTTCTGGCGCCTGTCTTGCAAGCTCAAGGACCCGGGTTCTGTCGGGTCCTGTTCCCGAGGGC